>JAJJMA010307997.1:15331-31526 GCA_023529015.1 Papaver nudicaule
TGTTACACGTGTATCAGATTTCAGAAGCTTGGGAGTTGTTCAAGACTGCATTAGTCAATCTTTACACATTGTTCCGCCGACTTCTTCTAAGACTTCTCAGACTCCGCTCGTCGATTTTTCATATGAAAAGGCAAGAATTCTCCGGGAGCAAGAGCAAGCTGCGAAACTCTACGAAAACTTGGTTAGTTTTCACAGTACCTTTTCACTACTTATTATTCTCTTTAGCGAACTCCCGAGAATCAGTTACCTCAAATGGATTTTTTGTGTATGCAGCACAAGCGGATGAAACAAGATTATTACAAGGAGGTGCAAGAGCTTTATAAAAAATATAGCAAGTTGCAACAGGATAATGAGACTGGGTTCGCTCAGGTGAAAAAGGAGAATTACACAAAATATCAGAGAGTCTGCATGAATGAGATGTTAGCCAAGTGTTTTAGAGACAAAATGCTGTGAGGCTACCAGGGCTGCTGGGCCACTGGATGACATCAAGGTACAGGCACCTGAACTTTGGGAATTGTTCATAACGTCTGTGAATTTTGAAATTTTGAACCACACTCATAATGCCATAGTAGTAAATGGTCATACGGTACAGTGATTAACAACTATATTACTAGACTAGGTTTTGGTTTGCTTGCGGATAGGATTAATTAGATCTCTTTTTCTATTCACAAGCAATGATTGGTGTAGGAGAAGCGGTGTTAGTTAGCTGCTCTCCCAAATTTTGTAAATCTGTGTATGAGTCATATGTAGAGAACTGAGTAATTACAAATCCTCAACGCAGATAGAGTATGGTGTTCGTTTTGGTCATATGCGCACAGAGATAGGTATACATGTACAAACAGTTTATGAAAGGTGAAATGATTATCGGCTAAAACATTTATTTCTACTAGGCAACTTGTATGTCTGCAGGCTCCATTTCTAGTTTAAATCATCATCCGGTAACCATTTACAATCAAACTAGAGTCTGATCCTTACCATGGATTTGATTACCCATGTTTATTTGATTTTTTGCCTAATTTTTCTGTTGGTGTTGAACCGAACTATGCCGGTCAATTCCCTAATAGATGCAGGATTTCCTAGTTAGCATTGTAGATTATCAGTCAAGGACTGGTTGCATTTTTCGACAAATCTAGTACTGTACATTCTCATACAACCAAAACTTGACTCTCAAGGATGGGTTCATATGCTTTTGTATTGGAAAGTTACATGGATCATGTGTAGCTTGAGGGATTTTTTTCCCCCATTTTAGTGCCTCAAAATAATTCACATATCAACTAGTAGTAATTTTGGAAAAGTGATTCAGGGGCTTCAGGTTTTGGATTTTTTTTGAAGCCCCTGCACTATTTACTTCAAATGTCCCCACGAATTATAAGGGGGTGTAAAAAAAACGTGAAATGACTAAGTTAACCTTATACTAATTTATACTAATTTTTACCCAAATTTACCTACCCTAATTACAAACATAAATACTTATATCCCATACAAAAAAAAATCAAAACCTAACAAACAAAACATCAAAATTTATCCCCTCTCTTCTCCTCTCTTACCTCTCTTTTCTTCTCCATTTCCTCTCCACATTTTCTCATTTTCGAGTTTTTGATCATGGATGGAACCAAAACTGATGCAACAATGGAGCAGCAAAGGTAAGCATCCAAACCCACTCTTTTGTTATTGATTTTGGTGCTAAAACTAGGTAAGATTCACTCCATGAAAATCGAAACTCGAGTTCCAGAACTACTTACGGCTGGCTATTAGAGCCGTAAGTCCTACTTACGTCTCGCATCTGAAGAACAGCTAGCCGTAAGTAGTTTGTTAGGTAAGCCATTAAAGCTCCAGATCCAAGCCGTAAGTTCAGTTTACTAGCCGTAAGTTAGTTACGGCTAATACCGATACATTAGTTACTAGCCGTAAGTTTCTGTAATTAAAAATTTTCTGGTCGCAAGGTTACAAGCCGTAAGTGCAAACTTATAAGCCGTAAGTTGAGTTACGGCTGCATATCTATTTGGATTAGCAGCCGTAACTTACACTGACAACCAATTTTCTCACATTTGTCTGCCATATTTTGCGCTTCAGAGTACCAGACTCAAGTGCCGTGGTTGCACCAACTGAAATAATGGCTCACCGAACTGTTGCTGGTTCAAAGTTTACACATAAGGAAGATGCTTGTCTTTGCGCAAACTATATCATTCACTATCCGACGAAAGAGCAATTTAAGGCTTTCAAGGGAAACTTGGAGTGGGGCTTGCCTCCTGAAACCTGGTGGGACATTACACAGGATTTTTGGACAGAAACCAAAAATCCGATGACGCGCAAAAGGGTTGTGCTGATGCTGCGATGGTCTAAAATTCAAAGACGGGTTTGTGAATTCATGAAACTAGTGGCATTCATCAACCGATGTTGCCGTTTTGAGGGTGAAACCGATGAAGACATTGTCAAGAGGGCTCTAAGGGAATGGACTCGATGGCACAAAAAGGAGTTCAAATATGAAGCTCATTATAGGCAATGTAGGAAGTTTTTTGTGAAACTTAACGGTAGCAATGGTGACTTGATATAAGTAAGTCGTGATGGTGGTAAAAATCAATATGTAAGGCATCTATGTGGTAAAAAATAATATGTAAGGCATCTATGTATGTTGAAAATTAGTATTTTTTTATAGTTACAGGAGTACTTACGGCTACTGAATTTACCCTGGTACCAGCCGTAAGTAAAGTTACGACTACACTTTCCCAGACGTAAGTCGAGTTACGGCTACTGAAATCAGCTGGATGTAAGCCGTAAGTAAGTGGAATTTCATAAAACATAACTCCAAAAAGTGAAGTGTTTGCCAAAATAATCCAAAATACATTCATCATCATGTTTCAACAAAAAAAACAACAAAAAACACAACAAAAAACACGTATCACTAACAAAAAACACGTATCACTAACAAAAAACACGTATCACCAACATCTTCAAGCTTCTTTTTCCTCTTCATCCAAATCTCTCAACGGTTCTTGTGGTTGTTGGGCTCTTTGCGACGCTTTTATTGCATCCCAAGTGTTCATTTCTGTCTCGTATTGTCCACACCATTCCCTAGCTATCTCTTTGTTCAACGTTGTAGGGGACAACGGTGGTAATGGGCAACCATCTTCTAACTTAAGCCCTATGAAATGACATTCTCCGTTTTGTGCTTTCACAAGACGGCGAGGCTTGCCAAGATCTCCATGTTCTTGACTATACCTCGCATAACGGGGAGTGTACGTGTTATTACCACCACGGGAGAAGTAGTGAACAACGCATTTGAATTCATCGGCAATCAAGTGCCCGCATTCCGGAAATGCCATCCAATTTCCCCTTGACATAAGATCACCTTCCCCGATGAGTCTCCTATTCATTGCCTCTAGTCTATCATTGTCGTCCCCGGGACCCGACAACAAATAGTAGTAAACATCCGGCTCTCTATTTAATCTTGCATACAACAACATCCTAACATAGGTGGGTTGGTTCACCGCGGGAAAGGGTCCTAGTTGTTCCGATGTAACATGGTAACCACAATTTCCATCGCCCTCTACATCTTCCATGGAGATTATGTAGTCATGAATTATAGATGGAAGTTGCTCCATCCACTTATAATAAATCATGTGGTAAGGCCTATGAATGTTTCCATGTTCATCCAAAGGGGTTCTAAAGTTACCACAAGGTTCGCGACGTACCTCCTTCCCATGCTTTAAAACCCTCCTATTGTCAAGCTCTTCAACAACCACATCCGGGGTGCTCCTCTTCTTCACTACCGGGGTGCTTTTCCTCTTATAAACTTTGATTGGTAGCCTTACTATTGTTTGTTCGGGGGATGTTGCCACACCCTTGCCTTTGCCCATCACATCTTTATCCTTCACATTCCCTTTTGTTGGAGTGGCAACCGTTGGAATCTCCTTCACATTGGGTTGACTTGTTGAAGTTTTTCCCGTTGGAGGTCGTTTACGTTTGTTTTTGTTGACAAATGCTTGAAGGGTGCATTCCATGTCGTCTAAACCTTTTACCTCCTCCAAGTTCTTCATCATCTCGAAGTCTTCACTCTCTCGTTGGTTCATCAACTTAAAGCCCGAGGGGTCTCTTGTCTTTGACGCAATATTTCTCTCTCTTGCATTCGCACGAGCAACTCTCTTTGTAACCTTGGTGTTAGGCCTACCCCTAACATCCTTCTTCTTATCCGGTTCAAAAAGATTACATCTAGTGTGTGCATGAGCCCATTTTCGATACCGTGCGCACCAAGATTGCCTTTGTCCCACATTCATGTCCTTCCAATACTCCCTCGTTGCTTCATATTCATATGTCTCATTATACTCTCCCCCAAAATCGTTGTCGAAGACTTGTTCTTGGAATGAAAGTTGCCTCCAAAATGGATCGATCTCGCCAATTGGGACCACACCATCCGTGAAAGTCGCAAATCTATGGCAACATGGGAGTCCCATGGATGACATGTTGGGACAAATACACACATTGGGGTCGAATTCACCGTTACGATATTTCTCTCGTTCCTTCATGACTTCCTCGATAGCCCAATGGGACACAAAATGGGTGATTCCTTCGAGACAAGGTTCGTTAAGGTACTTGGTGTGCATATTCATTCGATTATGTTCAAAAGCTCGCTTAATCGTATCTAAAAGATGTTTAAAATACCTTTTCATGGCATTGTAAACCTTAACAAATCCACCATCACCATTTAAAAGATTTTTTTTGAACCGGCCGTGACAAGACTCCACGGAACTTGTTGCTTGGTTCTTGTAGTGCTTGCGTTGATTGGTGAAAGCCGCGACAAACCGATGCCTATGAGGGACAAACCATTCCTCCTTTAAGTACCTTTTAACTTCGGGGATACGACTCCAATAGCTCAACATCTCACTTGCCTTCTCTTCATATTCCTTGATTGTGAGTGCCCAAACTATATCATCCCATTGTACCAAGAGTTTTGCCCATTCATCTTTGTTGAACTCTTCCAATTTTTTCAACTCCTCTAACCTTTCTTTCATTTTCGCTTCCGGTAGTTTCTTAGCTTTGATGTACTCTTCTTTCATTGTTGGTGCGATAAGAGGCTTGCACTTTACTTGTACGCTATTCCATGCGTGAAAAGTGCAAAGCATGTTGTGAGCATCCGGAAAAACACTATTGATCGCATTCATTAAGGCTTGCTCTTTGTCGGTAATGATGACACCCGGATAATGATCTTCATGGTATATATACTTCAATTGTTGCAATTCCCAAACATAGCTTTCCTCGGTCTCGTCCATCATATAACAAAAGCCGATGGTAAAAGGTTGCTTTGTAGAAGTTTGACCAACGAAATGCAAAAGAGGTAGACGATACTTATTGGTTTTATAAGTACAATCTAACAATAGAACTTGGTGATTGCACCGCGCCAATTTTATGAATTCCGGATGAGCAACAAACATGTGGGTCACTTTGTGGTCCGCGTCCTCCTCGAAGTAACAAGTGAATTTGTCTTTCAAAGCTTCAAAAAGTTTTTGTTGAAGATCGGACCTACCTTGCCATTTGATTCTCTTTGCTTTAGAGGTGGCGTTGTAGATTGTTCTCAAATTCGAACAATTTTCCGAGTTTACATGTTGGAGGTTGCCAAGAATATCACGAGGAGGTACATTTCTTTCGTACATCCCTTCCACTAAAATTCTTTCATTGAGAGTTAACCTTGTAGCTAAATCATGTCTATAAAAACTCTCGGGAGGATCGTGGTTGTGACAACCGCTTATCACCGTCTTCAAAAACCATCTCTCATTTTGCTTGTTTAGAGCAAATTGGAGTCTAAAAGGGCAATTCGTTTTCTTTGTAAAGGTTTTTGGGGTCTTCCTATTAATCTTCAAAAGCTTCCGCACGGTGCCTTTCTTTGCATGACTCTTATACACTCCACTACACTCGCACACTAATTGAAAACGGTTATAGGTCACATTACTTCCTTTGACTATCATGCACATCTTCTTTTTAGCATGTACAATAGCCCATTTGACGGCTTCACCCTTGTCCGGCCATGTCTACATTAAACCCAATAATTAGATATCTAAACGTTTTAAATAATATTTCAAAACACGCATTCATATACATAAGATGGTGCGCTTACAATTGTTCGGACATAAGGTGCATAGTGAGCAGTAGTGTCATGCCAAACACGAGTAGCCGGTGGTTGATTATTGATGGGAACAATTAGTGGCACAACCTACACAACATAAAAAAAAAAGTGTTAAATTAGTCACCATTGCATATTTACGTTTGGAAAACATAGGCCGTAAGTCCAGTTACGTCTATCATCGATACTTTCCAAACAACCCGTAAGTAAAACTCAAGATAATACTAACAGACAGGAGTCAGACAGGAATAGTTACGGCTCATAATATTTTGTATTTCGTGGCCGTAACCTGACTTACGGCCACTAAGGTTAAAATATGTAAGACGTAAGTATGGCTAAAAAAATTGGTCCTCGAAAGATTATGGGCCGTAAGTAAAACATTGAAGCCGTAAGTATGGGCATTGAATATTCCCATGCACAGACTTACGGCTGGTAACATCGCGTCGGACATAGCCGTAACTTGATGTACGGCCAAAAAAATCCCCAAATTGTATACTTACGGCTCCGATCTGAAGAACTTTAAGCCTTAAGTCTCACTTACGGCTGCTAATACAAGCCGTAAGTTCCTTCTGGAACTCACAAAAATCAAATTTTTGTACGTGATTTCAACTGTCTTGAGAGGAATAAAGCATACCTGATTGTTTTATTGAGGTTCTTCTACATTGGGTACATTCAGGTTTGGGTAATCTGCAGGATCGACCTCGTATTTCTCGAGAAAGTCTTCACTTGTGCATACAAACTTTTTACCATCAAAGAAATTGTATAGTCCTTCATTTCCTTCGATGTGTCTCTCAATGAAGATGTCGTCAATGGAAGGAGATACATCTACCTCCATTTGGGTGCTTGATTCACTCATTTTGGTTGAGTGAATCAAGTTTGAGTTTTTAGAAAAAAAGTTGGTTTTTTTTTTCTCTCTTCTTCTTCTTCACTTGATTTTCAGTTTTTCCTAAGTTTTTCTTTTAAGTAAGTTTGTTAATCATGTTTTGGTTAATCATTGATTATCAGTTTGGTTTACTTAAGTTAATTTACGTATTAATTTACTTGAACAGTTACGGCTATCAATCAGTGTTTCTTAACAGACGTAACTGTACTTACGGCTATAAAAACTGTACTTACGGCTAGGATAATTGTACTTACGGCTGGGATAAATGTACTTACGGATAGAATATAAAGTTATGCACAACATGCACAATTAACCAGAAAAGTATCCAACACCAAGATCAGTGTTTTCAAAGTCATACAAACTAACATCACCATTGAAAATATCCAAATAAAAACCATCAACATGCACAATTAACCATAACAGTACTACTAACATCAACCATAAAAAGAGGGGAAAAAAAAACAACACCTTTGGAATTCACACAAAATAAGCTGAAACACAAATTGTTCAAATTCCGGCCCTCGCTCTCTCCTCTGGGGTAAGACGACGAGCATGAACCACAAATAGATAGCAATCACCCCAAGCAACCGCCCAACCATCAGGAGTACATTTTACTGCCCCATTTGTAAACATGTTCCTCCTTAGATGGCGTGGGACATGAACACATAATTTACATTCAAACCGCCATTCATCTTCTACCTCACCCACTCTTCTTCGTCCTAGATTACGAGGTGCTCTATTTGCAAAGTGATAATCACACACATTCAACCATTCAGGAAAATCTGCTCTATCGATAATGGGTGGTGTTTCCTCATCAGATGTTTCTTCTCTAATTACAGGTTGTGTAGTTACAGAACTTGGTTCAGCGGTCCTGATGCAAATAAAAAAAAAATAATAATAATGACTTACGGCTCATAATAAAGACTTACGGCTGGTAAGTCTGCAACACAAAAATTTTATGAAATTATCAAAACTTACGGCTGCTAACTTTGGAGCCGTAACTATTTTAAACCTACGGCTACATGTTCTTCAGATCGCAGCCGTAACTATGACTTACGGCTACAAACGTGGAGTTACAGGTAGCCGTAAGTAACCCTGGTTCGATTTTTTTTTGATGTTTTTAGCTGAATCTAAGCTAAACAACTAAAAAAGGAAGTGGGTTTCGATTGTTACCTTTCGATATCCCTCGCGCCACCATTCTCAGCTGAATCCATCGAAGTTTCGAAAATTTCACTTATTTTTTAGGGTTTGAAGGAGGAAAACGAGAAGAGGAAGAAGGAGAAGAAAGAGAAGAAGAATTGGGAAATTTTTTTTTAAAGTTTTTTTGTTTTTAGTTTAGGTTAAATTAGATTAGGTTAATTTTTTGGTAGATTAGGTTAATTAATTGTATTAAAAGGGTAGTTTTGGTATAAAAAAAAATACATAGGGGGAGAGCCAAATTACTTCGGGGAAACTGTGATCCAGGGGCTTCAGTTTAAGCCCCTGAATCACTTTTCTAATTTTGCTAGTGGGTTGATCATGTGAAAGGCTAAGGTCTTTCTGCCAACCTTACCAATTTTATGCAACTTTACTTTCACCATTGCCATCTCACTTCTTTTTCCTGGTCAGAGTTTTTACTTGCAGTAATTGGCTTCGCCTTGAAGGCTGTTTGTTTCATGTCACTATGCAGTATCCAAATAAGGAAGGTCTTTATGGAAGTAGCAGATTTTAGAGTTCCTCAAAGATGATTCATTTTTTTTTTTTTTACAATAATCTTCACTGACTAAGCATAAACTTTACAAAAAGTAAACATCACCCTCCCTCTCACAGTAAAAAAGTAAAACTTTTTACCGGTGAGTGAGTCTTCTCATCAATGCTCTCAACAACCCATTTGAAATGAGTGCTCTCTAGTCTAGTCTCTAGGAAAGTGCTATGCGCCTTCCTACTCTACCCACTTTTACACGCATCAGCCTACGAACAGCTTTTTCCCTACCAGTAGTAAAAATTAAAGTATTATGCCTAGCCCCCATTGAGATACTAACCCGTTTGTTCATTGGGCTAATTGTATGCAATTTTTATCGACTATACAATTTAGATATTCCCACATCTACAGAGAAGGTAACGCGGTGGCAGATTTATTAGCTAAATGGGGAGCCTCTACATGTTCACAATGGTGGGATAATGCACCTTCATTTATTCGCTCGGCTGTGGGTAGTGACAGATCATTTCTGCCAGTTTATCGTTTCAGATAATTGTATCATGTTTTTATTTCCATTTGCATCTCCTTTTCCCTTCTCTTGAGGTTTGGCTTAGCCCCCCTCATTCTTTTTCTTGCCTTTTAATAAAATCTCCTCAGGAGTTTGTTTAAAAAAAAAAAAGAGATACTAACCCGTTTTGTGCTAATACCTTTGGGCCACTGGACTGGATGACATCAAGATACAGGAACCTAAACTTTGAGAAATGTTGTTATAGCTTGTTTGGATAGTAGTTCAGAAGTTTCTTTTCGACTTCTCGGAAAAAAAAAGTTGAAAGTTAGTTTGGGAACACAATTTCAGAATAACTTCTGGAAACAGAATAGTTAACTGTTTCAAGCAAAACGTTTTTGTTTCTAACTTCTGGATTCGACGAGAAGCAGAAACAGAAGTGCTTACGTATCCAAACAGGTTGTAGTGTACATGCGAGTTTTGAAATTTTGAACTATATACTTACAATTCCATAGTAGTTAGGTCATACGGTACAGTGATTAGCAACTATGCAACTTGAATAGGTTTTTACTTTCTTCGGAAGGGTGTCGATTTTTTTTTTTTTTTTTTTTTTGTCACAAGCAATGATCGGTGCAGGAGACGCGGCATTAGTTGTATCTTCTCCCAAATTTTGTAAATCTTTGTGATGTAGAGAACTGAGTAGTTACAAATCCTCGACTCAGAGTCACAGATACTGGTTATGGCAATTGTTTTGGCCATACATATGCACAAAGATAGGTATATTGCAGCTAAATGACTTGTATTTTTCTATCTTCCTTATTTGGATACCATACAGTGACATGAAACAAACAACCTTTATGACAAAGCCAACAACCGCACAATGCACAACGCAGAATGCGATCACACTCAAAAGTTAAAACTCTTACCAAGAAAAAGAAGTGGGATGGAAACAGGGAAGATAGTGAAGTTGCACATAACGGGTAAATTATCACCAAAGAGTGTCGTGTGGATTTAATGGAAGGGTCATTAGTGCAAGCAGTCCCAATGCCCAATGGCTATTTACTGCGAGGAAAGTGACCTTCCCACTTTTACCCATTCACACACGCCTCAGCCTAGTAAATGAAGCTGCAGGGTCTTCATTTCTTAATCCCATCGAAGAAACCAGGGTCTTTACTGTATAATCATATCGTTTCACTAACATAATAAGAAAATCTGGTTCGAGCTTATCAGCTTCTAAGAATTCTTCTTCTGAAAAGGGTTCAAGTTCTTTAGATAGCAACACAAATGAGGAGGAAAAGAAGAAGGGCAGTAAGACATTGAGATTGAGTGCAGTTAAGTACAGGGCCATTTTACTCAACAGACAGGGAAGGGAGGATGAGAAGGGAAATTAGAAGAAGAAGAAGCCGATAGTGCTTCTGAAAGTGGGAAGTGATTTGGAAGAGGGAGAGACTAGAGCAGAGAACTCAATTTTACTCAACATATAATTGGTTTTATTTGATTGTATATTAGTCTGTGAGATGATTCTGATTTCAAGGATGGAGTGAAGCTTAATGCCAAAGTTCATAAAGGAGGAGGAGAAGCCATTGAAGAATGATTGTAAGCAAGGGAGGGACGCATTATTCGAATGCCATCACAGCAGCAGCACATACAAATTCGGTCATGCAGATGAATCCCTACCATACTATTGAATTAATGGGATGATGTGCTCGCAACAATGTTGATCATGTAATTTTTATTTTGTGCTTAAAATTTCATGAACGCACAGACTAGCTGGTGCCTCGAACACTAATTCTTTTGCATGAATATTTTCTAAAGTAATTTCTTAACTTTGTTTAGACAACCCCGAAAGCGTATGTCCCTTTATTTTGTAATTTTTTTTTTCCAAAATGGTGGAACCACACGAAAGCTATGTGAACATGTGATCCACTGGACAAACATCTCAAGTGGAAGGTCGGTTTATGAGAGCAACCTTTGAGGTGGTTGTGGTGAGTGGAAGTCATCATCGAATTCACCAAGGACAAGCACCAGATTCTTTACCGATTAAAAAAAACAAAAACACAAAAGTGTTCCATGACCGACACCCTCACCTTGTTTGCATGAAAATCCTCTATAAGATAATGGATTACGACAATTCCAGTTTAATATCACTAGTCGATTTGGAGCAGGAAAATAGCTTATCATCAAATATGAGGCATATTCCAGTCTAGTTGAATTGTTATCGGAAGAAACATGCTCCCAATTTTATATATTATACACAGTATGCATAAGAATACAAATTATTTTTATCTTGAACCAAAAACGAAAAGGTTCCGAGGATCAAAAATAAAATAATGAAAATAAACTCCACCAAAACTGAAAAATCATTTTAGAAGATAATAATTACATGGGGATGGTCCCACTCATAAAATGGTCAAATTTGGAAAAAAGTTTCGTGGTGGAGCTCATTTCAAGACATTTTAAATGGAGAATTTATTATAATATAGTTTAATTTAGATAGTGGGAGTCAATATCAAACTGAAAAGTAATTGCTACAAAACAAGTTTCATCATGTGTTATTGGAATACATGTCACTCATTTAAATAGTGATAGTGACAAAATGTAAACAACCTTCAATACAAAGATAATGGCTCAACAATGCAAGAAGGGCACTTGAGTCAAAACTCTTATGGCTTGTTTGGATACAAAAAAAAACTTCTGATTTCCGCTTCTCCAGAATCAGGAGTCAATTTCAAAAGTCAGTAGCAAAAATGTTTTGCTTCAGAAAAATTTAACTTTTCTGATTCTAGAGTCATTCTGAAATTATGTTCCTAAACTAACTTCTGATTTTTTCTACTTCCAGAAGTCGAAAAATTACTTTTGGGTGTGTATCCAAACATGCTATCTATTACCAGTGGGGATAGACTGCACATGGAAAACCCAAAAATTATCATCGTCACTCACAAAAAAGTGGACCCCACCTCACCCCCACCCGGAAAAATAGTGGGGTCCACCATTACATTACAGTCGGGATTTCCGTTTGTGGTTTTTTCATCGGTGATTAAATCATTTTTGATCTATTACTATGAAAAAGAAACAAAAATGCTAAACTTCTGATATTTTTTTATATTTTTTTTTGTATGTCTAATAACTAAAATTTGTACGACTCTCAACGTAATGAAATCCAATCCACCCCAAAATTCAACCAATGTTAATCTCAGAGAGGAGAGGGGGCATCATTTAAGATGATCAGGATTCTCTGTGGATTTTTGACGTAGCTGCAAATCTCTGCCATTGGATGAGTGAATCAAACGGTGTGGTGACCAGTAAAGTTTTTAAGTGTAGGATAAAAAAATGTATTATTATCAAAAACCACTACCACCATCATTGAATTTACCCATCCAATGATAAAGGTACTGTTATGTAAAAAATGATGTATAGCTGCTACATCAAAATTGTTTCGGGAGAGGAGTATATCCTATTCTTACAGCACGTCTAGCATGGCCGGAAAGAAAAAGGATGAGCAAAGTTATCATAAAGTACTAGGTAGATTCGGGTTTGGGTGTCTAGTGTTTTGTTTTCACGGGTCCGGGAATCTTCCTTGTCTTTTTGTGATGAGCAAAGGAGTACGATGAGGGAATAAGGCTGAGTTTGGTATTGCTGTCAGTTTTTCAAAAGCGCTTTTCAGCTTTTAAAAGCTGTGCTGTGCTTTTTGGAAAAAACAACTGAGTGTTTGGTAAACCATAAATAAAAAAGTAAAGCAGATTAAAAAAATTATGAAATAACGTTTGGTAAATATCATGTCCAACCATTGTTATTGTTCAAAATGACAAAAATGCACATACTTTTCATAATTAAATATTTTAATATTTATTCTTAGTTTTATTATTGATAAATATGTTTTATTGATTTCCCTAATACCAGTTAACCTTCCATTAAACTTTTAGCAATTTAGAATATAATTCGCAAATCATGATTATTATCAATAAAGATCAAGAGATATTGAGAATAAAATTTTATAGTATCAAAGATTTAAGGGTATATTTTGTCATTTAATAATTATTGTAGGGTTATAAAGTGAAATTAACATTGACATATTTTTTCAAAGTGCTTTTCAGCTTTTAAAAGCTCCTCCTTGGGAGCTTTTAAAAGCTGGCCTAAATCCAAAGTGCTTTTCAAGAAAAGCACTTTGAAAAAATTTAACCAAACACCAAATTGAAAAAATATTGCCTAATATAAATTTTGAAAGTGCTTTTAAAAAAAAAAAAACAATACCAAACTCAGCCTAAATATCTCTCGAATCAATTTTACACCGACTAGCAAAGTACAAACCCCGGACGTCCTTAAAGTCCATGGGTCAGTCAGTCACGAGTATTGAATTGGTACTACGTTTGCATGACAACAACAACGTACCATATGCTTATATCTTTGTCCAAGAATAATTCAAAGGAGTGTTTGAGTGGCAATCTACTATGCATGCTAACTTCATCGTTGAAATCCTCAAACTACAGGGGAGGAGCTCATTGCCATAACCATGATTTGCGTGCACTAGAACCTCTATATATTAATATTTTTTGGGACACACAAAGTTATATTAATATATGGAGGACAACAAATGTAAGAATTTACAAATTACAAATAAAATTTGTTTTGATGTATAGAATTATTAATATATAAAGTGTTTATTTTAGTTTTTGCAATCCATTTGAAGTATACTTTCAAATATTAGGTCGTGTGTGACAAGATCACACAACATATATCTTAGCATCCTTACTGGTTTCTTTTCCAGCAGCATCCTTTCCGGCCATGATCACACAACACATATCTTAGCAAAAATCAGAGAAATCCTTCGCAAAACAAGCCAAAACAGAGCCAAAGCACGCTCTGATAGAATAAGCTTATGTCCATAGGGTTGGACAGATTTATGTGTATCTTCCCCTTATTAATGAAAAGGTTTCATTAGTATAGCATGTGTGTTGTGTTTTTATTGTTCCATTCGTATGCATTAGCAAAGAGCTCTGTTGGCATTATGGGATGCAATACGAGTTAAAGAGAAATGGCAGAAATTCAAGTAAAGTCTTCCGTTGCATATACTCGTGTAGAAGTGTTGCTGATTGCAAAGGTGCAATCTTATAAGGCTGAACATAGTGAGTTAACCATTTTGGTAAGAGAACTACTGTGTGCTGGGTCAAACCTTGAGAAAAAGTGCAAGGTGCATTTAAGGGTGTGACAGTACGGGTATCTGTCATTAACTTTGTATGGCACCAATTGTTCTTGATACTGGTCACGCTGCAAGTGATGATAGCGTTCAATTGAATAATCTGTCTATCACACCAGAATACATAATTGAGAATGTTACAAATTTCACTAATTTACGAAGATTTAGGGAAACCAATGTTCATCTTTGACTAAACGCTTAAAAAAAGCTTTACCAACACCGACAATTCATTACGCGAATAATAAATTCCACGTCATATATCATTAATTAATCACATGAGAAAGCCTTTACCAAAATTCAGAGGACCGCAAGGATTTTTTTTTTTTAATCAAAACCGATACACATTAGGATGGACTGCCATTCTATGAGTGTCGGTTTTGGCCAAAATTTTCTTTGTTGTTAAGCATTTCAATTAAGAACGGGTCTGTGTAAAAGTTTATTTTCCAATGTTTGTTTAAAAGAGAAGAAGGTTTTCAAGTTATTTGAAGGAGAAGAAGGTTTTCAAGACCCAAATCCTGGTATTCTTTGTTCGTCACTCCTAAAATCGACTTCTGCTTCTGGAATAGCCAAATAATATCTTACCATGGATTTCGGGAAGCCAAATCTTTTTTTCATCTCTGGCTAAAAGTTCAATAAAAAACTACACCAAAAACAACAATTCATTTTGGGAATGATAAGTTCTACATCACATTTCACTGATTAGAAAAATCGTAACACAAAATACCAGAGTACTAAACAACAGTTCCAGAGAGACCGCAAAAAAATAGTCATACACATTAATTAGGATCGTCACCCTAATTAAATCAAGTGGTCCCGCTTGTGTCGATTCTGGCTAGAGTTTTCTTTGTTGTTAAGAATTCCAAGGTCTCCGTATAAACTCATTATTCAATGTTCGCTTAGTGAGGAAGAAAAGTTTCGAATTAATTAAATCAAAAAGTCAAAAGGTAAGTCCAGAACGAAATCCTAAAGTAATTTTCCGAAACAAAAAAATATACCATCTCAATATTTCTTCATTTATGATTTTTGAAATTGACTTCTACTTTTGGAGGTGCGGACGCGGCTTTCCTAGCGGTGCAAAACACCCTCTTGGAACCTTCCCATTAAAAACCCCGCCTTTTTAAGTCCTCATTATTCAATGCTGTGTCTCAGCTACTCTCATCATCATTAGACATGACCTTGCTCTGACAGTCTATATATAGCTTACTACTCTATGCCTTCTTCCAAGTTCCAACCCCTCTCCTCCAAATTAAAAGCAGGGGTCTTCTTCATTTCTTCTTGGGATAATCTATTGAAGAACTTGCTGGGTCTTTCCTAAAGAACCAGGAGCTTCTTATTCAATAGAAAGTAGAAACAGAGCTATCCTTCAACCCAACATGCCTAACCCATTGAGAAGCTATGGAGGTTCCAGTTTTTCAAAGAATTCTAGTACTCTAGACATCAAAAATGAAGGCAAGGTGAAGGAGGAGACAACAGGTAGGAAGGGAAGTGGCAGTAAGAACATTATGAGTGCTGCTCAATACAGGGCAATTTTACTTCAGGGCAGAGGAAGGGAGGACAAGAAATCAGCAGGTACTACTATTCTATATTTTGAATTTTTTTTTGTCCTTGAATGAAATTCATGACTTGAAGATTGTTTCAAAGTGTTTGGTATGTTGGGGGGTATCTGATTTTGCATGAATTGGATTATTATGTTAGATAAGAAGGAGAAGAAGAAGAAGATGATTGTGCGTTTGAAAGTGGGCAATCATTTGTCTACAGGGGTTAAGAAAAGCTTGGAAATTGATTCCAATGAGGACTGTCTGGAAGAGGGAGAGATTAGA
>JAJJMA010308006.1:0-15419 GCA_023529015.1 Papaver nudicaule
CGATATAATCAATAAATGATTATTGATTCTAGAAAGAGATTCAGATCCGGTGGAGAAGCAAGAAATGAATGTAGCGAAGAAGGCACTACACCAATTTTGGGGGGTAGCAACGGTGCCCATCTGTTGCTAAAAGTGTTAGAAACGGGGGTCGGCCGTTGCGATTCATGGTGTGACGAATTTTAGCAATGGTAATGTTGCCGTTGCGTCTCCGGGTTAGCAACGGAACTAGCAACGGCCCAGTTCAGCCGTTGGACAAATTTATTTGTAATTTTGATAAATTAGGGTCCTTATTTTTTGTTTTGGGTATGTGGAGTTTTCTTGTCTGAATTCATGGATGTGTTATTGATGAAGTCATAAATGTTTGAGGTAACAATGAATGTCATGGGTTGTGGTTGAATGTCTTCTTGAATGTATCACTGATTTACAAAGTGCGTCTCGGCTGCCAGATTAAATTTTAATAAGAGCCGAACTTGTCAAACATATAGGTTTGACTTATGAACAAAAAATACGTGATAGCCGAACCTTCTTTAATCTCAGGTTCGATTCATAATTTGATCAAACGAATGAGCCGAACCGTCTTTGGTATCAGGTTCAGCTCATAAAAAGATAGTTGAACCATCCTTGGTCTCAGGTTCGGCTGATTTGGTATTAGCCAAATCTGTCCAGCGTGGTTCAGCTGATTTGGTATATTATCGTTTCAGACGAACCTATGTATGTTTAGTTCAGCTGATAAATTATCAGACGAATTTTTCATATATAATACGCTTCGGCTTTCCACTTATCAGCCGAATTGTTCATCGGAAAGGAAAAAAAAAACCAAAATACTTTAAAAAATGATTTATCTTTAAAACCAACATTAGTCCTAATCATTATCAATTAATCTTAATCATAAAGTTAACCACTAATCATTTGTATTTAAAAAGGTATTTTTTATTAAGGGATGACCAAAAGTGATCTTGGTCAACTATAATTTGGACTACTAGGGAAGCACTTCAATATTTCTTGGAGGGCCCAAATGATCGTTCTAAATTAAACAGTAAAACATTTTTCAGTTTGCGAAAACCTGCTGGTAAGATGTAACACCTCTGATTCAGCAATAGTTGACCGGATGTAATATAATAATAATATACCCTAAACTAACACCATAGTATTTTCAGCTTAACGACTTCAGAGTTCTTTCCAACTCTATAGTATGCTAGGCTATGAGCAATCCAAAGATCGTTATCTCCCAAAAAGTTACAATTGGATGACTACAGCGGTGTCTGTTGATAAACCACACACTATTTGTGGAGGGTAAAGCACCTTCGGGACACGTGTCCAGATCTGGGGGACCTTGCCCATCAGAAAGATATCGTAGTTGTACTCCGAATAAAAGTCTGTAAAGGCAACTCGAGTAAGAGCTCAGCAAGACAAGGCTCGCACGGGTAAGTTCGAGGGAAGGCTACGAAGCCAACTTCGGGAAGAACTCACCGAAGGCACCGCCTTACTCGACCAGCTCTGACATCTCCACGATTGAGTAGTTTGTCTTATTAGATGTAAACCACTTCTGACTCGGCCTATATAAGGCGAGCTCGGGATTCATTGTAGAGGTTGGATTTTTGGTGTAACTTAAGTCGTGAGAGTGAGATTAGGTTAGCCTCTCCTCAAAAGTTCTAAGCATTATATCCATGTACTGATTAGAATGAAATACAATTGTAGTTTTGCTCATATTATCATTGTTACTTATGTTAATTAGCTTCGGTATTGTTCTTATTCTCTTCGTGTCCATGTATGAAACGTATATTACTACCATGACCATAGTTTGGCTAATAGATCTGATGGCTGTCGAGTATAAAGTGCTTATGCAGATTTTATACTCACACAGTTTGGCGCTAGAAACATGGACTGATTAAAATAACTTAGGGTTTGCCTGTGATTCATGGTTTTCAAATTCTTTGGGGAAATTTTTTCTAGGGTTTTCAAGGTTTTATTTAAAACTTTATACTTATTATGAGCTCCACCACCTTGGGTGTCTAAAGATCTTAAAGGCTTTAGTGCGCTCAAGGGTTTTGAGCAAATCATCAATATGATAAGATCGATGTTTCTTCAAGGAATCCAAGCTTTGAAACGCAAAAATCTAGTCAGGCACAAAATGCATTTTCCGGTGAATCATCACCAAGAACAGTACAAAATAGGTTTTGACAAAAAAAGGAAATAATCAAAACGATCCTACAAACATAATATTGTTAGAGGTATTATACATGTCAGACCACTAGGACACAATGACAACTGTGGACCTCACTTGTTGGCTGCGTCTTGTAGGGTGGCTTTCACGAGAAGAAGACGCCAAAGCAGATCATCAAAATGAAATTGCAGGATGAAATCCCGATACGAAGCGCCCATTGCAACTCAATGGTTCATTCGAGGAAAAGCATCAGCTCGCGAAGTAGCATCACTGGAAGGATTCACAAGAGAGACGGAGATGGTAAAGAGATAATGATTGTTGTAGAAGCAAGGAAATTTGAACCATGGCAGTTGGAGCCAATATTTTATTCAGCAGATGATCTCCCCGAGGACGTCTCGAGCAACACTCCCCTAGTTATAACTGTGAACGTAAATGGAGTATCATTATCAAAGATATTGATTGATCTAGGGAGCTCTGTTGACGTCCTTTTCGGAATGGCATATAGGAAGTTCTTCCAAAGCACCCCGCTGAGGACTTCGGATTATACAATCTACGGATTCAACGGGAGAGCTTCGAAGCCGAAGGGTGACGTCTCGTTGCCAATTTACGTATAGGTGAAATCAAAGGCGAAACCATGGAGTCAAAGGCATGTGACGAGAAGGACATCGAGCAAAGAAGATATGCAAGGCGCAATCGAAGAGAGCGGCACAAACAACAAAAGGCGGATATGGTCGATAAGGAAATCAACCAAGTAATCAGAAGAGACAAGGGGCCATCACGAAGGAAGCCCCGAAGGATCCCAGTGCAATGAACGAAAAAACACCAAACTTTACCTCGACGGAGCCTACCGAAGACGTGAACATTGGAACTGGCGAGGAACCAAAAATCATGAAAATTGGAACACTAATGAGACAAGAATAGCGTGAGGAGTTGGAAATCTTACTAAAGGAATATGCAGATGTTTTCGCTTGGAAGATGAGCGAGATGCCAGGAATTGACCCAAGCTTAGCATGTCACCACTTAGACATAAACCCTTCGGTACGACCATTCAAGCAGAGGCCAAGAAAGCTAGCAGATGTGTACCAAGCGGCAATGAAATCCGAACTCAACAAAATGATCGCAACTGGAATAATCAAGAAGATACAGTACGCAGACTGGATCTCGAATATGGTCATCGTTCCAAAGAAAAACAAGGGAGTGCGAATCTGCATCGATTTTAGTAATCTAAACAAGGCATGTCCTAAAGATCCACACCCACTTCCTAGCCTAGATCAAATGGTCGATGCAACAGCAGGCCATGAGTTATTAAGTTTCATGGATAGTTACCCTGGTTACAACCAGATTCCTCTAGCAGAAGAAGATCAAAAGCACACGGCATTCCTAACATCCAACGGGTTATATTGTTACACAAGAATGCCGTTTGGATTAAAGAATGCCGGTGCTACGTATCAGAAAGCCATGGAGAATATCTTCCGCCACTACGCCAAGAGGCCTGATTCCCAACGTGTTTTTTTTCTGCATCTGCAACGTTAATAGCCGTTGCCTACATGGCAACGTCTAATAACGTTGCACATCCTTTTTAACTTTGCTTTAAATATTTATTAATATATATTAATTAGGCAACGTTATTAACGTTGCCAGTAACGTTGCGCATGAAGGGCAAATATGACTTTTTACCAGAAAATAGATTTTTCTACATATTTCACCACCACCAAAAATATTTTCCATTTTCTCTCAGCTCTCTCTTTTTCTCTCGACAGATACTAGGGTTCTCTCTTCCTTGGAGGAAAACCAGAAAACTAACTGAAAACTTCGATATTTCACTTCTAATTTCATTTCTTTTCTGTTCTCCTTCAACCTTATCTCTCCCAAATGTTCTTTTTCCTTCGACCTTATCTACTTTCTTGTTTTCTAACCCAAAACCGAGATCGGTGAAATCAAATTAGTCTCTTCGGATCCTTAAATCTCATAAGTCTAAACCCAAATATCGGAAATCAAAGCCAATCTTTTAATAAATCGATTTTTGTAAACCCTAGCAATGAGATTTTATCCTTCAAACACCCTAGCATCGACAACTGGACCTAAACCACAAATAAAAACCCTAGTTTCGCTGGTACTGATTTTGTGACTATTATCATGTTTTGATTTTAATTTCATTTTATGAACTGAGGTTTTAGTTTTATTACTTATTTGGTTGTATTGAATTTCTAGGGCTTATGTTTTTGTTTGTAATTTATTATGGATTTTATGAAGTAAATACAATCATTTCGGTAAGATGTTTGTTTGGATCCTGTTTCTTTGGTGTAGTAGATCCATTACCCTGGTCAGATTTAGGTGTGTTTTCATTCTTGTCTTTTGAAGCTTAGATTTATAATTGGTTCTCTTAATTAAGGGATGGAGATAATTCCAATTTTTAGCTCTCAATCTTTATTTTAGATCCAGTCCATGATTTTGCAGTTCTAGGCCATTGTAGGTTGCAGATTAAGTAGTAAGTGTAAAGATCTAAAGTTTAATTTGATGTCCGTAGGAGGAGCTTTGGTTCTGTGAGAATCCCCTGCCCAACCGAAAAGAATGTTTGGATTTGTTACTTTTCTTTACCCGGACACTGTCGAAATGATTCTCGGGAATCTTCATTATGTTTTTGTTTGTTGACTTGAGTGCTGGTGAAGCCGTATCAGGAAAAATCAATACTTGGCGACAGGTATAATGTTGGGATTTTGTCAAGTTCTTCAATTGTCTAAGTTTTGGTGATGGTCTTGCAAGCATTGTCAATAATGCCAACTATGTTTGTATAGCCAAAGTTAGTCCTCCTTTATATTTATCAATAGATTCCAAATCTCTCATGTTCACATTCAATGTTGCAGCTTGCTTGCGAAATTCGGTAGTGTATTCTTAAACGCTATGCCCCTTAACTTGTCGCAAGAACTGCCATCGCTTGCGTAAACGTTCTTTATAGCCAATCGGGTAAAACTGATTCTGGAATTTTTTCCAAGTGGTAACTGGTGCTTTTTTGCTAAGAGCCAAACTTGACGTATATGCTTCCCACTAAATTAGGGCATGTGCATCAAGTCTTAGTCTAGGGAAACTTACCCGTTGCTCTCCAGTAGATCCCTTGGTGCTAGAATAAACCTCCAACAACTTGAGCCAACGATCCAACTTCTCTGGGTTATATGCAGGGATCTCGATTCTTGCCTCCACCTTGAATAGGGAATTGTCTACGATCCTCGACTGTTTTTCTGGATTCAGAGTTGACTCAGGATGGTTTGGAATTTGTAGTTTGTAACTATTCTAGCATTTCCATTGCAGTATGCACTTTTCCCTGCATTGTTATTATATTTCCATTGCAGTATGCACTTTTGCTCTGGCTTTTATTTGTTCTGACGTTTTTCTACTGTTGTTAGCTCAATTCAAAGATTTGAGTTGATCGACTTGGACTATTCTGTACATTTATCTGTCTTCATATATACGTTATTTGGTTGCTTCTTGACCAATTTCTTAACTGCATTCACATGAAATTTCATTGTTTCCAGTGGTCGAACAGGAGTGATGATGCAGCCAGATGTACTAACTGTTATATATAAACTAGAGGTATGACCATATGGGCAAAGGAACAAACAAAGATCTGCTCTTAATATCATATCGGACATGATGCTGGACTGCTCTGCATGTTATTGTATGATGATAGAAATATCTCAAACTCCTCATTGTCAGTTTACAGATGATGACGCCAACAAAGGTTTTCTGGTACTTACATGAAGCTGGTGGAGAAGTATCAGCTTTGAATGCAGGCAAGTTACCTTACCTTTAAGTAAAGTCATTGTTTTGTATTATGTGGTAGAAACCTCCTTGAGTTTTTTGAAAAGAGAGGGCTTTAAGTCGAGGGTTCCTTGTTGATATATATATATATATATATATATGTGTGTGCAAATCAATTTATGATGTCTAATTGCTCCATCAGTGTACCTGGGTCTAGTGACATCCTTATTATGTAAATTTATTTAGAACATGGGCATTATTGTTTTTATGCATACATCAAGGTCAAATGACAGCACTTATTATTGTGGAAACGTTGCAAGTGACATAACAAAAATACGTGTAGATTACACTTTCTCTTCTGTCAGTACGTTAATCACTAAACTTTTTTTTCCTTCTGATGTTATGTTCTTACTAGCAGTTAACATCAAAGTAATGTCCTTGTAGATATGTCTATCATCCGTTGTTGAAATTGGGGCCTTTTGAAAATTGTTCATCTATTGAAAGAATGTTTCCCCTCTTCTGTTTAATTTCTTTCTTTCAGAAAGTACAGTGGCAAACTTGAACACCCAATGTATCACGAGCTTCAAGCAAGTCAGTGCAGTTATAACTCCATATGTCAATATTAATTATGTGAATTAGTAGTATAGGCCATCCAACTTGCATTTGTAATTAATGTCCTGCTGTTATGACAGTTGGGAACTCAAGATTACTCCGGAAGTAGATGATCATGGAGGAACATGAGCAAGCTCGTGAATCTGAGAGGAGGCGTTCGGCAGAGTTCCAATTAGAAACTAATCCCTTAGCTCATAAACCATATATTGGTTACACCAATGATGAGTTGGAATTGTCTGTTCTAATTGTCTGATCTAGTAATTGTGCTTTTTTGTATAATTTTTCTTTTCTTTTTTCCCTTCTTATGCTGGTTTTATATTCCTTCTTATGCTTATGTAGGTTAGTGAACATCATGACCGGGGAAACCATACACCCATCGCTACAATAGCTCGCTCGGAAGGCTTCGCATTACTCAGGTTGGTGAACATCATGACATAACCAATTCTGGGCTTTCTTTTTTCTTAGTCAAGATTTGGTATTTAAGCATCTCATTCCCAAGTATTACTGTTTCATATCTCCTTTTTTTTCTTTTCTTTTACGAGCCTTTAAGCACATTGTTCTTTTCTTTTTTCTCCGCTGCTAGCTACTGTGTTTTCGTATTAATATTAATGCTTGCAAATGTTTTAATTTGCAGGCAACATTATGTGATCGACGCAAGGGTAAGTTTGTTGTTGTTCGGTGTAAAGTAGGGAACAAAAGTCCTATTTCTTTGTGCTCACTCAACCAAGGATCAATTACGTTGGATATCGAGTTGGAAGAAAAGACAGATGATGTTGTTTTGGAAGTTATCGGCATTAGAAATGTGCACATGATCGGTTTCTATGTTGGGTATGGTCGGTCTGGAATTGGTGATTATGTCTTCCTCTGATTTATGTCTTTGCATTTCAGTAATTGTATTGTTCAAAATGCTGAAAATCTTAATTTTTTATACAGTATTTTTTTAATACAATATTTAGTTTTTTTTTATTCTAATTATATATTCCGCAACGTTTATAGACGTTGCCTAAATTACAGAAAACGTTGCTTCAAATAAAAAGGGCAACGTTACTTACGTTGCTTTAAATAAAGAGCAACGGAAGAAGCAACGTAACTTCCGTTGCTTTAAATAATTAAAGCAACGTTATTAGACGTTGCCAAAAATTTGTAACGCCGTATTCGCAACGCTTATAGATGTTGCTTTAATTCGGCGCAACGTCTATATCCGTTGTAAACCGGTCCCTGTGGCGTAGTGCGCCCCTGGTTGAAGAAGACTGTTGAAGCATATGTAGACGACATGCTAGTAAAGAGCAAGAAGGCAGAAACTCATATTGAAGATCTACGAGAGATACTAGAAAAGATGCGCCAGATCAATATGAAAATCAATCCTGCAAAGTGCATCTTCGGAGTTACCTCGGGAATGTTTTTAGGGTATGTCGTCACGAAGATTGGTATCGAAGCAGATCCATTGAAGATACAAGCAATCAGAGATATGCCATCGCCCACAACTGTAAAAGACGTACAATCTAAATGGAAGACTGGCAGCTCTTGGCAGATTCATTGCTCGATCCTCGGACAGATGTAAAAATTTCTTTAGCATTTTGAAAAAAGGGGAAAAATTCATATGGACAGATGAGAGAGAGGTTGCATTCCAAGGAATCAAAAATTACTTAGCAAGCTTACCAGCCCTACAACGCCCAGAGAAAGACGAAGATTTGAGGCTCTACATCACGACCAACTCGGATGCCATCAGTGCAGTACTCGTGACCACTAGAGACGAAGAAAAGCCAGTGTATTATATCAGCAGAACACTATTTCAGGCCGAGAAAAATAACACCAAGCTAGAACAGCTAATACTCACACTGGTGGTAGCGACCCAAAAACTTCGAACGTACTTCCAGGCCCATAAAATCATTGTGCTAACAAAAACACCAATTGAATCTGTTCTAAAATATATGCAGGCGGCAGGGAGAATCACGAAATGGAACGCGCAAATAGGCCAATACGATGTGGTCTACGAAATTCGAACAACATTAAAATCACAAATCATCGTTGACTTCTTAGCTGAATTCCCAATCGAAGAGGACTACGAAGAAGAACCAATACTAGGAATCGAAGACGAAGAAGGACCACCCGATCTACTGGAGCAATGTTATCCTCGACGGTGGGAAATATTCATCGACGGATCGGTAAATGGTGATGGCCGAGGAATTGGAATAGTTTTCACTTCGCCAGAGGGAAAACGAACAGTGTATGCACTTCGATTGGAATTCGAAGCAACTAACAACGAAACAGAGTACGAGGCAATGATTCACACACTAAAATACATGATAGAAATGGAGATCCAAGAGGCACGAATAACTACAGATTCATAACTTGTGGTACGACAACTCGATGGTAGCTACCAATCCAACGATTCATTGTCAAAATACAAGAAACTGACAAGACGATTGATGGCAAAGATTCCCCATCTAAAAATTCGGCACATCTGTAGGAAAGATAACAGGCATGCCGACGCTCTGGCATTTATTGCCTCAAAAATGACAGACCAAGACGTCATCTCCGTCAAGATTGGCAGAGTAAAGAAATCATCGATAGCAGACTTAGGAGAAGAGCTCGTAATGGCCATCCAAGACGAAGACGACGATTGGAGGGAACCCATAAAGAAATACTTGGAGACCAAGGAATTACTAAGCAATCCGCTTGAATCACATAAAGTAACGAGTAGATTAGCAAATTACCGAATCTTAGATGGAGTTTTATACCGACAGTCATTCTTGGGCCTATTACTAAGATGTGTTCATGGAATAGTAGGCGTGGCACTAATGAGAGAACTACACAGTGGTGAAGCAGGAACTCACAGTGGTGCAAGGGTCCTCGCACAGAGAACCAAGGCTCAAGGGTACTACTGGCCATACATGCATGCCGACGCAAAAGACATATCCCAAAAATGCAATCCTTGCCAGAGATTCGCTAAAAGAATTCACGCACCAGCAACAAACTTAAATTCAGTACTAAGCCCATGGCCCTTTGCCAAATGAGGGGTAGATATCGTCGGTCCATTCATTCCAGGAACAGGGCAAAGAAAGTACATTATCGTAGCAACTGATTACTTCTCAAAGTGGATCGAGACGAAAGCTCTAAAAAGCCACACAGGCCGAGATGTGTTCACTTTCTTCTGGGAAAACATATTTTGCCGATTCGGAGTCCATGCTGAGATAGTCTCGGATAATGCTCAAGAATTCCTAAGCGCTGATGTCAGAGAATTGCTAAACCAGTACAACGTAAGACTAGGAACTTCGACCCCGATATACCCGCAAAGCAACGGCCAGGCCGAGGCAACCAATAAAACAATAGGGGATAACTTGAAAAAACGAGTACTACCCCACAAAAAACAATGGTGCGAACACTTGCACAACGTACTATGGGCATTTCAAACATCCCGAAGGTGTGCAACAGGAATGACTCCATTTCACCTAACATACGGGACTGAGGGAGTGTTGCCTACAGAAATAATGATACCAACGGATAAATACAAATCGTTGGAACAAAATCTCGCGGCAGACTTAATATATGCAAAGCTAGACGACCTCGAAGAAGCTAGAGAAGAAGCTTGGCAACACATCATCAACTATCAGCAAGGGCTAGCCCGAGGATACAACAAAAAAGTCATCGAAAGGGAATTCCAACCAGGCGAGCTGGTGCTTCGAGAAATCCCACCTTACCAAAAAGGAAATGCAGGGAAACTAGAACCAATTTGGGAAGGGCCTTTCAAGGTAAAGCAAGTAGCAGGAAAGGGCGCATACAAGTTAATCGACGAGAAAGATGGAATGGGGCTCGGCAATGCATGGAACGCAAAGTATATAAGAAAATACTATACATAAAAATATTGTACTTCGCTATGTACTCTCGAATAAAGAATTATCTTCAAATCGTAAAGATTGTTTTTCGACTCAAAGTCCTACCTGGCTAGGCACATCTCCAAAGGCTTCCACGCTATGAAAACGAACTGGCCACGATGCCATATCTCCCCTAGTGTCTCGACACAATAATATTAAAAGGCCTTAACGCCAAGGCCTAGATGCCAAAAAATAAAAAGACCTCGAATAGCAGGCATATAGCTGATGTTCATATAAGCCGTAAGGGCCCTACGAGCTATATGACACAGTCCTCTACTCACAAGACACCCCGTTAGCGGTGGGTTCTTTGCATCTAGGCTACATAAGACGATGACGCATTTGGACCCACTACCACACGACCATGAGGACCTCTTTTTCTGAGGCGTCGAGGGACGATAAATGGGATTAATATCTACCTTTAAAGGTGGATGGAACCCCGAGGCAGCTAATTTGCTTACATTCACGGGAATAATAAGTGAATTACGCAGCCGAGGGACCTCCTCTAAAAAAATCAAAACATAGCCTCGAGGAGGGGCTGCCGAGAAACAGATGGGTCGAATTCTAGGCTGCGATAGGAGAATAGTACCATGTCTAAGCTCCAGCCTTGACCGGCACTCCCCCATTGTGTTACTTTAATATCGAGGCAAAAGCATAGCAGCTACCCACCATAAGTTCCCTACTTTACTTGGGATAAATGGATTATCAGAACACCACCATGTTCTCTCGGAGGATACTTGGTATCCTCGATATCCACCCAATATACTGAGTCAAAATGGGTACTTATGCCCTCGATAGCCCATGTTTGCTTTAAAACAGGCAAGTAGCTAAAAGTCTTTGGGAAGGGTGATCCGTAAGCCCCCACTAGCTTGGTTTACTATCTCCTACATCGAAGTAAGCCCCAGAGTTGCACCTCGAGTAACCATAGGAGCCTAGAATGTTGCAAGGACAACTTCGTGTCTAGTCACGAGTTGCTCGATAAATAGTTTATACTAAAGAAAAGTTTGGAAAACACAACAGCTTCATTATGCAAGAAAAAAAAAAAAAAAAAAAAAAAGGAAACAAGAAACAATAATACATAATTTACAAAAAGAAGGAGACGCAACAACTAGACTTGCAAGCTAAAAGCAATACAGACACAACAAGAGACGAAAGGCGCAAAAAGATAGCAGAAGGAATGTAACATCTTCTACATAGTATCTTCAACAACCTCCTTAACTTCGGCATCATCAACCTTGAGAACATCCTCGGGATCATTCATCGCAACTTGGTTAACAGATTTGGTACCCTCAACACCAGGATTGACAACTTCGGGAACACCGTCGACGCTAGTCTTAACAGCTCGATCATCAGCTTTGACACCCCTCTCAGCTCCATCACCAGAAGTTTCGACAGAGTCCTTCGAGGATTCCTTAGTAGACTCGGTGTAAATATTGTCGCCTTGGTTTCCTTTCTTTTCGCCAACCCACCATCACCTCCCTCACTCTGCTCCTCGCCCTCTGGTAAATACGGGTCTGCCAACCTTTCTCCCATGATTGGCTGCTTATCACCAGAATCCTCCACTAATTCATCATCACCTCTCACATTCTCATCATCACCATCAGCATCAACCTCTTCATCACCTACTTCCTCAACCTCTTCTGTCTCAGCTCTCTCTTCTAGCAACTGCGCTACCATGTCCTGAATATCTGAAGCAGAAACCAACTCTTTATCAGAATCTAGCGACGCCTCAGGATCACTTACACCAAGACGATAAAAGGGAGGTCGCATTCCAAATTTCCTAAACAAATGCCGAGCATGCATACGACTGAACAAAGCTCTCCGTTCAGGCTCTCCGTCGATATGTAGTTCCAGCGATACAACCTTCTCGTTAAGCAGTTTAACCTCGCCGTACTTTTCCTCTTGAATCTTTTGCAGTTGCCCAAGCTCATTATCCTTATTCTTCAGCTGAGTATCCAGCCTCGAAGCCAGTTCGCTCTGAGCTTTTAGGCTCCCTGAAAGGGAGTATCGTTCTCCAACAACACTCTTGAGTTGCTTCCCCAAGTCTCTCACGTCATCTGATCACAAGCAAAATAATATCATCAATTAAAAGCTTCGATAACAAGAACCCGAAGAAAAACCGGCACCCAAGAATCATCTTACCTCTGCTCTTCTTGAGATCTTTCGAAAGATTACTGTTCTCCTGCTGTAAACGCAGCAACTCCTGATCAAGACGGGTAATCTCATTTCCTTGAGTCCGAGACAACTCCAGCAAAAACATCCCATGATGATAATACTGTCACAGTAACACAACACACAGTTAAGTAAACAAACGAAAACCTATAACAGCCCAATGAAGACATACTTACAACTTCAAGAAACGCTTGGTGCTTCGTCCACGCCGAGGCAAGAGTATTTCTATCCCAAGAACCAGAAAATGCATGAGAAATGAAAGTGGTAAGAGAGGGGTCGAGATGACGATTGTGAGGATCCTTGGCATACGCTTTCAGATGATTGGCAATATCTTCAGCGTAAGGACCGGGGAGGGAACACCGCTCCGCAAACCTTTGAATCTCCTCCTCAGAATAGGATATGTGTGCAAAGCTTGTAGGAACCGAGGGGCCACCCAACGAAGGTTGGAATTGTTGATCCAACGAAGCACCAACTAAACGATCATTCGAGCGATACACGTCCAAATTCATCCCGGATCGGTGAAGGCCGGACTCAAAATCAACAGCATTGGATTCAAGATAAGCAGAGGCAGCGGGTTTTTTGGTCGGTACAACATCGCTAGGAGGTTGCATCGAAGAAGAACTTCGGGAAGGATGTTCAAGGGCAGGACCCTTCTTACCCCTCTTCAAAGGCTGAATACTCTCGTCCTCTTCGGTTTCTTCATCATCCAGGTCCTCGATAGCAACATTCGAAGGATCGTTCACCCCTTTACCAGCGGCCCTAGTAACATACCTCCTTGAGCTCACTAACTTCGAGGCAACTGTCTTTACAGTCACCTTGCTCGAACCACCAGTGGCAACTGTCTTTCGGTGAGGGTCACAAATAGAAAACTCCATCCTACCCTCACCACCAGAAATCACTTCGCTCAGCTGAAAAGTAGCCAATTTTTCAGGTTCTAAACAGAGGCAGGTATTCATACCCAATGCATAACTGAGGCATGTGGTGTTTATCACCTGACCACTCGCCCCCTTTCCAGCATTAGTCGGCTTCGATGGTCTCTTCCTTTCAGTAACTTGCCCTTGGCCTTGCTGTTTTTTCTGTCTCTCTTGCTCCTCTTTCTGAAGAAAGTAAAAATTACAATGGGGAGTATAGAATGATCGATAGAAACACCTAAAAGAGAAAACAATCTTACTATACCTTCGCTTTATAAGCGGTGATCCTTTCCCGGGATTTCTTTCGCTCCTCTTCAGAGAAGTGTATCTTGAAGAATTCGACAACAGGGAGATTATGTCCATCCTCAAAACTCGTTCGTTCAGCCTTACCCTCCTCATCAACATAGCCAAAGAGAATCGGGCCCTAAATGAGCACAAGCTTCGAGGACCACACTTCATCGCTGGAATAGCGAAGAAGTGAGTTCGAATTAGATCCAGAGGGGTCCACATCGCCCAGAACATGTTTGGAGTTGGGTACCTTGCCGAGGCTCACACTCCAAGGAGCAGCTTCCTTGAGTAAGTTCCTCTCCGCCCTATAGTGCTTGAAAAAAAATTCAGCGGTCCAGAAGCTCTAAGGATGTTCAGGATCTTCGGGGAGTTTTTCGTAATAATATGACTTGCCCTCCGAACGATCCACCCACTCACGAATAACTCGAATAAAATTGCCATTTAACTGCATTACGCCACAAGGAGGAGAAATCTGGGAAATCTCGTAAAAGAGGGGATTCGCAGGATTATACAAAGGAATGGGGAGTCCGGCGCCGAGCTGCTCACCGGAGACGATAATATTCCTCCCATTACAGTCATTTGCAGAGATAAGTTCAAGGGACAAGTTAACTCCCTTACCGAGACTTTTACAGGGAAAAAGACCTATTTTGAAATCATAAATTTCGGCTCTTTCCTCCCAACTGAGAAACTGAGGATCAACCATTTTGCGAGGAAAGGTACCTCCGGCAGAAACATTTTTCTTGGGAGCCTGCCCACAACAGAAGAAGTTACAAAGAAGATAGGGCAGCATGAATCAAAAAAAAAGAAGAGAAAGCAGCAAAAAAGGAAGTCAACAAGCTTACCATGATTAAGAATAAATCGTGAAAGAACATGACGGAGAAAGGCTTCAGAAACTGGAAAACTCAGAAGGCGGCGAGAAGTTTAAGAGGGAAGAAAAAGAAGGGAAAAAGAGAGGGCGAACGGGTTTAAATAAGAGAGACATGGAACCGACACAACAGGTAAAAGGTAGAGAGGGCGACAGTTTCAAAAAACCATTGAAGCAACGTGTGTCAGTTGGGAAAACTAAATGCTAGACACGTGACGAGGAAGGTGAAGCACCAGAAGTTTTCTTCTCAGAACCTCATCGATCTTCGAACAAGAAAAGAGGCAAATTGTGGAGGGTAAAGCACCTTCGGGACACGTGTCCAGATCTGGGGGACCTTGCCCATCAGAAAGATATCGTAGTTGTACTCCGAATAAAAGTCTGTAAAGGCAACTCGAGTAAGATCTCAGCAAGAGAAGGCTCGCACGGGTAAGTTCGAGGGAAGGGTACGAAGCCAACTTCGTGAAGAACTCACCGAAGGCACCGCCTTACTCGACCAGCTCTGACATCTCCACGATTGAGTAGTTTGTCTTATTAGCTGTAACCACTTCTGACTCGGCCTATATAAGGAGAGCTCGGGATTCATTGTTGTTAGAGCATTGCTCGGTTGAACCCATTGATGTTGCTATCTCAAGTCAGTGGTCAAGTTTATGAGACAAAAACACAATCCTTGATAAGTTTACTCTACAATATCGGACTAGGATAGTTTTAGGTAATCAAGACGAAGACTGATGAAGACGAAGACCGAAGCTTACTACTTGATAAATCATAACGTCCTCGCT
>JAJJMA010308018.1:0-11205 GCA_023529015.1 Papaver nudicaule
GTTTATCTTACAATATATACATGTTCAACAAATATTACATGGTAACACTTTCTAACAGTATTATGACATCCTTGAGCAGTACCAAAAAGAAAATAAGAACAAATGACATCCTTAAGCTGGCCATATTCAAAGTAAGCTGACGATATATTTTTACGGAATGAATTATATTTTGAGTTCCTCTGAAAGCATAACTTGGAGAAGTCAAATCTATAAGCAGTTTGCTCCCTCCACTCAAAAGAAAAGAAATGTTAACTTTGGTCATAAAGACATAGGGACCTTTCCTGCTGCCAATTTTTTTCCGCTTTGCTTCCTTGTAAGTTGAGCAAGGATATATTGTGTTAGGTTAGTTGTAAAATAGTGAAATGAAACCCCAATTTCCACCCTCACCTGTCACTCGAGAGAAGATGAAATCCTGCCAGCTAAATTATTTGGGCACAGTATCTTTTTATTAGCTAAAGCTACCAAGTAACAGCAATCTGACATATGTTTTTACTTATTCTGTAGCTCACTAACTATAGTTTGATTGACTTACAAGAAAGAACACAATTTAAATGATGTATCGACGCTGATTTTGGGATAGGGATGCACATAGATTAAAACCAAGAAGTAATGAATAGAACTAATTAAATATCAAAACTAACAAGTTGAATACAAGCTTATCATGTAAATGGCATAAAAAAATGCATACCTGTCCAAATTCGATGACCATATCCAAACCTACAATTCCAAGGTCTAGATCTCCTGTGAGAATTTTGCGAACAATATCCTTTTGCCGCTGAAACCAGACTTCTAAATTCGAGAGCTGCGTCAAAGAAAATTTATGAGAAAATGTACGAGAGGCCATGAAGACAAAGTTAGGTATTCAGTAGAATGAATGCAACAGGGAAAAAAAAATCACAAAGCCAAACAAACATTTGGAATCTGAACATCCTGAACATTTGGGAAAAAAATTGAACTGCTAAGGTTAGGAAGTCGATACATTTTAGCATTAACTGCTAAGGTTCAAAATGAAATGATGAAGTATGCCGAAAGGGCTTACAATGACAAGATGTTAACAGTGTACAATACAAATACAAGGGGGGAATAGTGCAAATGAATTCCCTTTTTTTAGGTTAACTAGTCAAACATTTTCTTCAATGAACCCCTAAAATGTCATAAGCAAACTTGGTATACACTTGTCTAACAGAGAGTTGACAGTCCTTCACCATAAAAGATAAAGAGAGTTTTAGGATTCAAGAATAAACGGAAAGAATCTCGAAAATTAAAGAGGAATCAAAAGAATTACCTTGAGCAGAAGCCATACTTGGTAAACCATTGCCACATTACAATAACAAAGTTCTTACAAATTACAATAACAAAGAATAAATTACCAACAACGAAAACAAAATATCAACAATTAACCACTAGTCTAATCAACAATCAATTTAGATCGACCCATCAATAATCCATATGAAGCTGCTCTAAATTATGAGTAGGCAATTCCGGAAACTCCACTAATCCGTCAAGCCAATCGGCAGAATCATCATAAGCCTCCGATAGAATAATTCCCAAATCAGAATCAGCAGTAGCAGCAGGAACAGGAATTGATTTTGCCAGCAAGTCTTTCTTTCTTTTAGCAACTTCCTCTTTCACTTCAAGCAGCTGGTTCCTCACAGCAATCAACTTGTCCACGGTATCAAGTTCCGAGACTTTTAATTTATCCCACCAAAACCCATCACCAGCATCAACTTCTTCATCTTCCACCTTGGCATTACAACTAAACAACAGATCATTCGATGGAGAAGAAGAAAAAGTAAAGGGATTACCGCCTGGAGAAAACACAATAATCGAAACATCGGCACCGGTAAAACGGGAAAGCTCAGCGGCCTTCTTGAAGAGACCTTGCCGTCTCTTTGTGAATGTAACATTCCGCTTCTGTCTGTCCTCGATTTTTGTTATCTCAATTCTCCTTCTACCTTTACCCATTTCTCGCACACAAATACTAGAATCAACTTAGGGTGGGAGAGAAGTTTCCTCTCGTTATAAAGGAGTTGGAGAGGAGAAGTTTTACACTTATAGGCAATGTGGGACTAAAGTTAATCTTAGTCAAAAAACTGAAAAAAGCACGCCGTCTCCAGTCTACAAGATCACTTTTTATATTGCTCCGTTTCCTTGCAGCTTCTTAAACTAGGCGATGTGGGACTAAAGCTTAAGCTCAGGGTCAGCAAATGTGTGTCAAATGGCAATAATCGTAAAACAACTGTATCATGTGTCATGACTCGTGAGGATCCTTGGTCTCCTCGACTCCATCATTTAACTTTTCCGATCGTCGTCGATGTACTAAAAAAAAACTCCATTGCTTTGGGTCAATGTATATTGATTTTGTCAAAGGGTCAACATAATAGTGTGATAGGGCCAGCATAATAAAACTTGCAGCAAATTGACTATGTTAAGAGAATAATACACATACAATGCAAGGAAAACCTGCAAATGTCTGAAGATCAGACATTCTAATGTGAAAACAGATGACAAAGGATAACTATCATCAAATTCATCTCCACCAAACTTGCTTAAAACATCTGCAATAACAAATAACTTAACTAAAAACAAAATTTGGCAAGAGTTCTTACCTAAGGGTAGCATGAACCAAAAATACTAATTGACATCATAAATTTAATTTTTCATGTCATCAGAAACAGAACATGGTAATCCCAACCCTAAAATTTCCAATTGACATACTCAATGATGCTAGAGCCTCAATCAACACATGTTGGTTCAAACAGAAGAGAGAAGCTCACACTTGAGGCTAACAATGATGGAGAAGAGGTTTAATCAACATATGCTACTAATTTTTCTGGAGAATTTTTGAATCTCCACCCCTGAAGAGTAAAGCGAGAGGGGTAGAATAATGAGAGAGAAAGATCGAAGAGGAAGGCGAGGGAGTGAGGGTTTTTCAAATAGAAATGGGCCGGCCCTTATGTGTATGGATTTTGGTTTGAGTCCAGCAAACAATTTCCTAAACAACAATTTTCAAACAATTTTCTTTCTTCTCTACAACCACCATCTTAAAACAACAATTCACAAAACAAGCATGCACCACCTCTAACCGCCAGCGCCGTAACTCAGAACCACCTATAAGCTTGGCATTCCCACCTGACAACAACTAAAAAGCCGAGCTGTTTGAATGAAAATGGCTACATTTATTGCCAAAATCATTGAAGAACTTGTACAACTGAAAATTTGTTCCCTAGTGTTTTATTTTCTCCAATTACTCTCATTTATCATAAAAATTAGTTTGGAAATAAGGAAAAAACATCGGGTTTTGCCTTTGAATGGTTGCAGGCAGAAATAAAATTATGTGCTTGTTATTGCCAAGACAAAGTACATGTTTATACCCAGTTGGGGAGCAAATTTGAAGTCTCACGACATCCTTTTGACACAACAATCATACCGACAAATTTTTTAGCCTCCAAACCAGGTATATGTTTTTAATTATAAATTATCTCTCGTTATGTACAAAAACACCAAAAGACAACACGGAGAAAAAAAATATAATTGTTGTTAATAAGTAACCAGTGTCATAAACTTCTAACTTTTGCAACTTTCACAAACAATATTGCATAAATCGACGTAAAAAAAACTTGCTTGTACAACTAATACTATCTTATAAAACTAAACTTTTGGATTGAACTTGCGTTAATTACTGAAGAGAACTTTTGAAGAATTGTGTTCCTATATAGCAATTTCTCATATTTGTTATATTTGAAATAACATGTGGTACTCTATGTGCTCCTATCACATGGACTATGCAGAGAGATATCTGTATAGCCCTAAAAATGAGATCAAACTGGTGAAATTGCAGCCTTGAAGTCTTCATAAAATCTTTCCTCTGAAAATCGCCTAGAACGTCTTATGGCCACGTCAGTCATCCCAAGCCTTTCAGCATCTGCCATTTTTAGTAACTCTGGAATCGCATCTGCATATTCTTTCGCGTTCTGAGCAAGGAATCCCGTTTGTTTCCCTTCTTTTTTCCAAAATGTTGTTCATCTTTGGACCCGCTAAATTATGGGTTGTTAACAGTAGAAAAGGCATGTGGTAAGTGAAACAACCGCATTACATGTCCGTGACACAACACAAAAGATATGTGAATCACATAATCAAGAAATACCCACCAATTGGAACGACATCGGCAACCATTCACTATATGATGCTTATGCCAAAGTGTTCATCTACCATGGAGTGGATCCTTCAATGGCACCTCCCAAAAGTCCAATTAAATCCCTGATTAGCAGAATTATACCAGATGTAAAGCACATAAAACAAAGATGAACATGCAACACACGGACATCATAAAGAAATATGAATGTGAGAATTTGTTTTAAACACCAGGTTGTATGATTTTAGGACCAATCATTACTCTCCCAACCATAATGTTGAGCCATGTATGCGTCAAGAAGATTAACCACAGGGTGAAGGAGAAGTAACAGGGATGTGGTAAATAAAATTTTAACTGTACAACAAATTTTTGTGGAATTCGACATCCTTCCACGTCCAGTTTAATAGCTATTTCTTTCAATTTTTGTAATCTCCGCTCGCCCTCTTGATTTCTTCAGCTACCCACGAATTGCAGCTCGGGTCTAGGTGACCCTGGATCTAGTTTTTTTATGGCAACTGAAAATGCCTCAAGTAGAAAGGTATTGGCCTGTTGTGTTAAGGAAAAACTCAACTAAGTTTAAATTATACAGTTTATACTTATTATCAAATCAAAGATCCATAACTAGAGATGTCACATTCTCAGGAAAAAGTTGTGCAACATATATGATTGTTTTTGTATCACTAGGTATTTCTAGTGAAAGCTCATGTTTGGATTATATCTCATAAGTCTCACTAACATTTGGACATATTTAACAATATAAAAAAATTTGAAATGATCTACATGAGACAAAATGAAAGCTAATCAAAGTCAATGCAAATGAAGCTATGTTATCCAAATCACTAGCGTACGCCTGAAGGCCTTTAGTAGATCACATGGGAGATAAATTCTCTTTGAACGTCTCGGAACTCCCCAAAATTTAACTATATGGATTTGCGTCCATGAGAAGTTGATCATTGCAAGGTAAGCGCAGGAACCGGCAAACCCATACATCCAGCTAAAAATAGTATAGTAGATGACTTTGGAATGAGGTAGCCAAATGCTGCCACAAGGGAGATAAAAGTAAGGTATAGTTAAATGAGGTAGCCAAATGATCACAATAAATTAGGTAAACATTGGGCATCAAGAGCGTATAGTTATCTTAATCACCATGAACGACTAATAATGACATCAACGTATAAGTGAAATGTATCTAGAGAGACTACATCACCTAATATGTGAATCACATATAGCTCACAATACATCAACTTGCACGCATCACACTCATATTGGAGAACATACTACTATCACTACATGCAATTTACAAAAGACACCATTTATTATGGAAAATAAGAAAATGATATTGCAGTAAAGGGGGTGTATCTCATACTAGAGCCTCCATCCCGAAGTCGATCGGTTGAATCGAAATCCAAGCAACCCAAATGTTCACCAAACTATCAAGCCAGCTAAGTCAAAATGTTTGAATCACACGGAAATAAACATGCAACACAATACATAAAGTTATGAGTGATAAGGATACCTCTTTGTAATCAGAGGGTCATTATTATATATTGGATCTCGTTGCCGAACTTGAGAAACCATATCCGAAATGACTGGAGAATAATGTGTATATCATATAACTTTGCACCCGAACACCCTGGCAAGTAGACAAGTAAATGCATAACCATTAGTATCAACATAAACTAGGGGACTATGTAATTACAGAGCTTTCCAACACAGATAAACTGAAAAGGAGGGGATACAAAGTACACCACCAACTTTTTAATTCGTGAATCTAGTTGATTAAATTGTTTGAACGATCTCAAAAATCAATATTCAAGTAATAACCCGAGTCGAGTTCTTTGTTCAAGAACTGAATCCCTAACAAGAACTGGTTCGTATATATTTCAATAGAGATGGATTCACTCAAGGGTTGAATCAACAAACTTGCAATGCTTCAATTATATTGACCAGAGACGAGATAATGCGAAAGGTAAATGTAATGCAAGACACCAAAAGTTTTGTTATCGAGGAAACCGCAACCAGCAGAAAACCCCGAGACCTAGTCCAGATTTGAACACACACAGTATTAAGCGAATATAGACGCTAGCATACTATCGGACTTCGGACTGGAACGTATCGAGACTGAATTAATCCTCCAAGCAACAGCTACAGTTGTGCTCCTAAGTTTCTTGGCTCCCGTAGAAATCTAAGCACTTGATTCCCCTAACTGGCGTCCTTACAGGCCTAGGAGTTGCTTCACTTCCCTTCGTGAAGACTAGCGCTACCCTGCCTCTAACAGGACGCCTTGTTGTACTCGATTCATCTTTAAACAAAGAATGTGATAGGTGATTTCCTAACTAGTTTTGTCTCGTAATACTGACGAACTTGATTCTTGACCTAGTTCATGAATTGCATTATGGAGATTTTAGGACTTATAACACCGAGTGCAGACGTACGAACCTTCTATCAAATCTTTGGTCCTTATGGATTGAATTTACCGCAACAAAACAATCGACCTAAGATACAAGATCAAGAATGTTAATTTCGACATGTGTTTCACGATCCTCAAGTGAAGTCCTTAAAATAGTCGTAGTCCAAGAAAAAAGGACTTTGAGATGACGACCAACCTTTATGCAACGATACACAGATGTGTACATGATTGGTTTGTATCTTGCAGGAGGTCATCTATTTATATTGATCATCAAGGGAGGTTTTGCTTGAACGTTAAACAACCTTGAGTAGGGCTCAAGTAAGTTATCGAACTTAGAAAAGTCCATAAATTTATTTAGACTTCTACAAACCCGTTGGCATATAGCCTAAGGTGGTGAGAAGACTCGCCTTGATCAAGTGAATGAATATGCAGTGACTTAGCAAGTAAACCACGCAACAGGGTTCACTAAAATATCGTGAACATGAAAGACTAATAGGTGGACAAGAGTTCTGAGATTTCAAAATAAGTTTATATCTCGGCTGGATATGAACGCGTTCACGTTGTGACTGACACGAGTTCAGGAATTTCTGGACTTTTATATGAACGTGTTCACGTTAGTCACTCTCCAGAGTTCATCAATTTTCCTACATCATATGAACGCGTAGGATGTTGTAGTACTTATTCCGAAATAACTCTATACCCACGTAGTTCCTAAGCATTGGTCACTATGGGGAAAAAAATTATGTGGCAAGTGAACTAGTCTTTCGATCGTTCGATCAATATATACGACATCATCAGCTATTAGATTGATAGTATTGGTAAATACGAAACCAAAGGAAAACCTTTCCAACCTTTTGATGAGGACATAAATACCAAGTGTGTAAGCTCCGGTCTTCATCTTCAAGTGGTCTTCGTCTTTAGTACCCAGTTCAAAACGATATTGTAGACTAAATCAAGGATTGTGTTTTGGCAACTAAACTTGAAAATTGACTTGACATACCAACGCCAGTGGGTTCAACTGAGCAATACTCTAACATAAACTGAACCAAAGTTTTGCTCAATCATGGTGAAGGGTGGGTACGTCCCTTCCTCAATCCATTTTCTTTCTGACAGATAAACAACTTAGTAAAGTGTGAGGAAAATCATTATTCATTTCAAATATCAATTTACAATAATGTTAGTAGACAAGTATTGCCAAGCACGAAATTTCATAGCTCTGGAAGCCGGATGGCGTGTGTATCTTATGGCATCTATGGAGGCATGAGTTATGTTACTTCAAAATAATACAATTTGTATAGCTAAATAACCAGAATATATATGATTTGCATGCATTTCTATGGACTCCAGTTGGAGAGATTCCTTAGGTTGTTCACTTTTAAATGAACATCATAAAGATTCCGTCACCTAGCTAGAGGTACCAAAGATGAAGTTGTTACTATAGGAGGACGTGTAAAAGGCAAACAATATATTAACATAGTTATAAATTTTAGAGAAATTTTGTAAATGGGTCGTAGGTTTTGGTATCTTAGAGGATTTGGGTCCCAAGTCTGTCCAGTAGAAGATTTGGATCGCTTGACCGTGATTCAACCCCTAGTCAAAGGCAAGATTAAACTATAAATATGATACTTGTTTATGATATATATCATCCGCCAGAGAAATGACAGTGATCTACATAAGTTACTTTAACCATGTCAGATGAAACAAAATCACAGATTTATTTTTCATACTAATTAAGGATGGATATTTTTTCCCATCAATATTTCTTTGTCTAAATCTTATACAGTTGCTACGTGAACTTTTGTTTCGTACGTAAATTTTAGTTGTCAAATGAGTCTATAGAGAAATAATCTCATATATAATTTTGGTGAAAAGCAAATCATTCTGAAACCTTCTGAAAAATACAACCAGTGATATTCGTTTTTATCTCATACGTAAGTTAATTGTTTTCTTGAGTAGTTATTTATTTTACCTTGTGAATAGATTATCGTTGGTGTTTGTAAAGTCTAAGAGCAAAAGATACTATAACAGTCATTCCAAACCATTGATTATATTAGTAAGATTTTGTTTGTCTAAGATATTCGGTTTTGATGAATTATTGGTATTCGATCTCGACTGAGTAAATGGGCTTGAAATATTTTGCCTTCAATATGAGTCGAATTTAATAATGTTGCAAGAAAGATATGTTATTGTTGCTCAACTGGAAACTATTTAACAACAAGACTTCAGGTAGTATATATATTGTTGTAAAACAGTGTACCAAGATAATTAAATTTGGCGAAATAAAAATAATTTATTTAATTTGTCGGAGACAGTGAACCTATACAAACATGTGTTTGAGGTAACGTATGCCAATTTATGCGCCTGACAAGAGAATTATACAATTTTGATCTTAGACCCTTGCACGTTTAGAACCCTTTCTCTGCTGCAAAAATTTGTGCATTGTTTTAAATAAATTCACACTAGTTTCAGACTATTCTTCTCATCTTTTAATTCAAGTTTAAAGCTTAAGTCCGGTGGTAAAATAAGATTCGCGATAAAACTAATCTGCGCTTGGATTTACTTCATATTGCTTGGTTCTCGAGACTGGATCATTTTCTTAACCACAAAAAAAAAAAATCAATAAAAGAAAAACATTTTCAAATTATCACAAATATTTTCATATTAACCTAATATGTAAGATCACTAGTTTAATTATCTTAAATTTTTCTAAGATAAAATGAGTTAGCTCATTTGCATCTTACGAGAAATAGGTAACATTAATATTGGTGAAACTATCGGTGAATCAAGATTCAGGTGCTTGTATCACTCGAAATATGTAGAATAACTCCATTTCACCTTGCAGCATCGAGTGACAAATTCAACGTATAAAAATTCTCATTAAAATGGAACCCAGGGCAATTGATTTGTAGAATGAGAGCGTGGACATTGTACTCCACTACATATAGTTCAAAAGACAACAAATTCAGAATTGTTTACATCTTGGCAATTAGTTGACTAGATTACTTGGCATGTTACCCAAAGCAGAGTTAAGTCTGAAAAAATGTGTTGCATTATTGAAATGCCTAAAGGATAAGACACTAAAAGGGCCCTTAGGCTTGGAAGAATCAAATATTGAGGTGTGATTGTAATTTTGCAAATACAAGTCATATTAGCTACTGCAATATTTTTCATCCTACTACCACGGGAATAACTTGAGTAGAAAAGAATAGTCCTAGTCGGTATTAGAATCTATTTGGATACTTTGATGAAAAATTGGTGCAAACCTTTTCTTGCTAGTTGTCATATACATTTTTATTAGCAGATAAAAGGTTGAAGCATAGTCAGATCCACGCTCCACAATGTTGCAACTTAGATCATGAACCCATTTGTAGACTACCCTAACTAATCATAGCCTTTTTTAGACAACTTTTGTTGGTATTCCTTATCCAAATTCATCTAAACGATGAACTTTATAAATTGAATTTTTGTTAATGATTCCAATTACCAGAAGTCTTCCGCCACTTTTAATTTCCTATAAATTTTGAAAGACTTCATAAACAAAAACAGAGTGTTTTTTTTTTCCAGCATTTTGTTGTACTAATATCTCACTCATTGTTAGTTAGAAAGCACCCTTAAAAGTGAAGAAAATTGAGCCTTAACCTGAGCCACCAACATACATGGAAATTGACAAAATATTACAACGACACCTGAGAATCTGCTTTACATTTATCTAGATCTGTTTTTACTGTTACAAGCCTGCAACAAGTAATTTAAATTGGTTTTACCTATTTACTACCCACAGTCTCACTATTTCCCATCCCCTCGCAATTATTAAAACTAATTCTCTTTCTAATTCTGACTTCTCCTATTTGCCAACTTCAAAAGTCAAATTAAATTGACTAAGACTATTACAACTCTATTAAATTATCTTCTTCTTCATTAGTAATTTTCTTTTCTAATTAAAAAAACATTAATAAACCATTAAATTGAAACCCCAACGTAATTAGACAACTTCCCTTTACGACCGGCAAATATGTATGTTTAGTTCAATTTGTCCTTGATGATGATCCAATATTGAATATTGTGTTCCAGTATAACATATTTTTTCTTTCAGAATATAGTATACACACTTGGTAAGCATCAAAAAGCTTTTGTGAGAATTATAGTCTAAGAACTATCTAGAATCATGATCTAATTACAATCCGATCTTCACCACAAAAATTTAATTATTATGAATAAAGATAACCAAAATATTAGGCATGATTATAATATTAACTAGTATATAACCCGTGCCATAATGACAAGGTATGAACATTTCATTTTAATGATGGTGAATTCAATTTTCTACGGTTCCACTTCCAACACCAACATCATACACATGGAAAATGGTGGCCCCTCTTTTGCTCATCATTTCCTCTCAGTTTAATTAACGTTTTCTCAACCAATTCCTTTTCAACTAAAGCAAACCTAAGCAAACTATTAACATCTCTAGTCTCTTCAGTTAAACTAACCACACTATTCTCCAATTCCTTCATCTCTTGGCTTTGTTTCATTTCATAATCCTTAAACCTCGATTCGGCTACCTTAACTAAACTTATCAAGATATATTGTCCCCTCAAAAAATAGAAGAAAGGGTATACAACTACTGCTACTGTTAGAGCATTGCTCGGTTGAACCCCAC
>JAJJMA010308051.1:0-20023 GCA_023529015.1 Papaver nudicaule
TCGTGGAGAGATCCTGTAAGCCCATAACGCCATAGGTAGTTGTTCGTGCCACGATCTCGGATTATCATGTACGGTTCTGCTGATGATCCGAATTAGGGTCTTGTTGGTACTCTCTGCCTGTCCGTTCCCTTGGGGGTAGTATGGTGTTGAGCAGATGTGTTGGATCTCATACCTTTGGAGTAATATCGCTACGTCCTTGTTGACAAACGGTGTCCCGTTGTCTGTGACGATGTGCTTAGGGATTCCGAATCTACAGATGATGTGCTCCTTGATAAACGCTGCGATTGTGACACCACTTGTGCTCTTCAAAGGTATTGCTTCCACCCATTTGCTGAAGTACTCTGTCGCGGTGATAATATATTCTTGGTTTTTCGAGGAAGGGGGGTTGATCTTTCCAATAAGATCGAGTCCCCAACTATAAAACGGCCAGGGACTACTGACTGATCGTAGTGGTAGGCATGGGGTGTGGATGAGATTCCCGTGAGTCTGACACTTGTGACATCTTTGTACAAAGGAAGCTGCGTCGTCCTCCATGGTCGGCCAGTAGTATCTCTCATGGATTTGCAAGAACAACTTCCTCTTTCCTTGGTGTTCGGCTTCGTGTGTTTCCTTCAGCACCGTAGGGATTTCTTCGTCTGACAAGCAACGAAGCAAACTTCCTCCGTAACTCTTGCGGTACAGTATTCCTTCGTGGTAGAGGAATCTCCTGGATCTCTTAATTAGACGGCTAGCTACATGTCGGTCCTCCGGTAAGATCTTGTCGTTGAGGTACTTGACAAAGGGTTCCCTCCAATCCTCAAAAGGTTGGCACGCTAGGGCTTCGGATTGATGAGGGGGAGTCTGGCAGCTGGAGCAATTATCTTGTAATGCCCGAGATTGTTCTTCCATCGTCGACCAGTAGTAACCAAGCCTTTGGAGTCGTCGATACAGAGTCACGACGAGGGTTTGTCCACATACCTCATTGTGGATGCGTTCGAGTTGTTCTCGTGCTTCGAGTCCTCCTAAGCATCGCGATAGCGATCCGTCCGGATTTCTATGATATACTACTCCATGGAAAAGAAAAAAGTGTTTTAACTCCTTTATCCCGAGTTTTTTTGTGGAGGTATCGTTACCTAAATCCTCGATGATGGGCGTTCGCCAATCGTTGTCGGGCACGAGTTCGCCTTCTGTCAGCCATGTCGAGGGGGCAGTTCGCCTCTGTACCGTCACAATCTCCTCCTCTCCCTCAAATTGGAGTTTGGATGCTAGGGTCGCCAGGCAATCCGCATGTCTGTTGTTGGTGCGTCCAGTATGTGTTATAGTGGCGTTGGCGAAGTGGTTCAGCAGTCTTTGGGCTTCGGCCCTGTGAGGGGCGAGTGTAATTTCCTTGAGAGAGTATACTCCATTCATTTGGTTTACCAGTAATTTGGAATCGCCTCTAATTTCCATGTGCGTGGCGCCAGCTTGTTTGGCTAGCGATAGCCCTAGGAGAAAAGCTTCGTATTCCGCTGAATTGTTCGTACACTTGAAGTCCAATTTGAACGAATGGGAGAATACTTCGCCTGTTGGGGATACCAGAACAACGCCCGCTCCTCCAGTATTGTCGCTCGGGGTAGCAGATCCATCAAAGTATAAAAGCCATGTGTCTGTGTTCATCAACGTTATCTCTGGGAATTCGCCTGACACTTCTTCATGTAGAGTTGTCGAGTCTTCCCCCGGGAAAGCAGCAAGAAGATCGGCTACTGCTTGTCCCTTGATGGCCTTCGGAGACACACAAGCTACGTCGAACTCAGACATCTGCAACAACCATTTTGCCGGTCTTCCTATCAAGGCGGGCTTCGAGAGGAGATACTTGATGGGGTCTGCCTTCGCCATCAGTACTACTTGGTTGGATAGGAGGTAGTGTCGGAGCTTTTGTACTGTGAAAATCAAAGATAGGCACGCCTTCTCAGCTTTGGGGTATCGGAGCTCTGCGTCTTTTAGGGTGCGGCTGATGTAGTATACTGGGCATTCGACCCCTCCTTCATCCTCTTGTGCCAGGAGTGCTCCGATTGCGACGTCGCTTGATGCGGTGTAGAGGAGTAGCGGTTTTTCCGGGGCGGGTGACTTCATTACTGCCGGTGACAGAAGTAGCTGTCGTATCTTCTGGAACGCCTCTTGTTGAACGGGTGTCCAGATAAATGCAGCGTCTTTCTTCAACAAAGGGGTGAACGATGCTACGAATTGGGCGAGTCCCGGGATGAAGCGTCGTATGTAAGAAACCTTCCCCATGAAACTCTTTAGCTCTTTCACCGTCCGAGGTGGAGGCATGGTAGTGATGGCTTGGGTCTTGGACGGGTCGACTTCGATTCCTTGTTTAGTTACTTGAAAGCCGAGGAACTTCCCTGAGGAGACTCCAAAAGCGCATTTCAGAGGGTTCATTTTAAGCTTGTACTCCCGACACCTCTCAAACACGCGCCGTAATACTCCTGCGTGTGATGCTCTGGTTCTGGATTTAACAACTACATCGTCTACGTAGTCCTCGACCTCCTTATGCATCATGTCATGGAAGATGGTCGTCATCGCTCGCTGATAGGTAGCTCCTGCGTTCTTTAGGCCAAAGGGCATGACCGTGTAGTAGAAGTTCCCGAGGGGCGTTCGGAATGCTGTCCTCGGGGCGTCGTGTTCGTACATTTTTATTTGGTTATATCCACTGTACCCGTCCATGAAGGAGAACATAGCGTGTCCACTGGTGGCATCCACAAGCATGTCGATATTTGGAAGCGGGAAATCATCCTTCGGGCAACACTTGTTCAGGTCTCTGAAGTCGACACAACAACGTATTTGGCCATTTTTCTTCTTAACGGGTACTACATGTGCTAGCCAAGTAGTGTGTTGGATGGGATTGATGAACCCTGCCGCTAGTAATTTCTGTATCTCGACCTTTATCTGCTCTTCCACGTCGTGCCTGAAGTTTCTCGGCTGTTGTTTGACTGGTCTGGAACCCGAAATAACGGACAAGTGGTGTGTTACCAGCTTTTCATCGAGTCCTGGCATCTCCTCGTACGTCCAGGCAAACGTGTCTTGGTATTCTTTTAGCAGGTCTATGAACTCGGCGCGTTCCTCGGGAGACAAGGTTGAACTGATGAATATGGGTCTGGGTGAATCGTCCGTTCCGATGTTTATGGTTTCAAGCGCGTCTGAGGTGGAGTCTGTCCCGTCTTGCAGTTGTGGAGGTGCATCCTGGACTTCGTCTTCCACTTGTCGCTCGTTGTAGCTGCATTCTCCAGGGTGGGGAGAGCTACGAATAGTCTCCCCTGTTAATTGCTATAATGGGCGTCGGAGGTAAATCATTCCCCCCTTAACATCTTGGGTTGTCACGAAGTTCCCTGCCCTTTTGTGAGTCGTCGTCTTGCCTTCTCCTTCTCCTTGCTTTGAGTCTCCGTCTGACCGTTGAGGATCACATTTCTCTAGGGATGTCCAATTCGGGAGTGGGATGCTGCAGACTTTCTCTTGGCGCTGGGAAGCCTCGTCTTTCGGATCTACAAACTCAGCATCGTATATGGATGAGTAAGGGGAAGGGGATGCAGTTACGCGAATAATACCTTCGTTTAGGACTGCCTTCAAGCATTGGTGGTAAGTAGAAGCAACGACTTTGTTCTCGTGTAGCCAGGGCCTTCCTAGTATCACGTGGTACTCCGGCTCCTTCTCGATTACGTGGAATTTAATTTTCGTGTGGATAGGCCCGACCTTCAACTCCAAGTTGACGTGTGATAGGTGTGCAAAACACCTATTCAAGAGTACCTAAATCATACACTTTAGTTGACTTAAGCCTCGTACATTGTTTATTTTAACCATTTTCTACTTTGCAGGTATTTTGAAATAATATTATTTTAAATGAAGCAAAAACAACTCAATTCATAACTTGGAGTCATATGGAGTTGGTGATCTTTGAACACAAGAAGGATACAAGCTCAATGGTGTCGCAAAACAAAGAATTACTAAGGGGCAAACAAAGGATTTGAAGCAGCTGATTGGAATTACTAGAGCACCGGAATAATCTACTCAAGGCAGCCAAGCACCAGCCCAGAGCCACCACACACTTAAGGCATCGGGTTATTCCCAACTTCAGCTGGCCGCTAAGGGGACCCCCTTATCCACATAAAAATAAGACGCAAATGTTTTTCTCCTTCAGATCTATGTCTGAAACTAAACAATGGATGGTGGAGACGACTGAGAAGAGACTGCAACAGAGATAGCTAACCAAGATGAATCGAGGGAGTAGAAGAGAGCATCACAATTCAGGAATCAAAGAGATGGCTCAAGATTGGACTGGAATTACCGTATGCCAGTCAGAGAAACAGAGATTCTGATGGTGTTGGTTCAAAGGGGAATAAGAGAAATTCTTAGAACTAGACAACAGGAAAGAGAAGAGCAGAATGGGTTGTGAGTTTGACGTGATTTTGGATGCTTAATGTGGCAGGAGAATACAAAAAGGAATTGATGTTGTCTTGGGGTTCAGGGAGAAAGATTTGTTGCTCCTGTTGAAGTTCAGAGAAGTAATTGAAGAAATTAACAGTGTATTTGAACTCAAGTGATGATTCTGGAGGATGGGTTAGGTCTGATTTCTGTGTTTCAGGATGTCTGGGTGCTCTGAGAAGAGATTTGGTTCTGTTGTTAATGGAGATGGAAGCTTCACCGGATTTCTGGCTCCGACATAACTGAAGAAGAAGGTGAGCGTGTGTTTGGTACGTGTGGGACTGTTGCAGGATGTCAGTTCCGCAAGACTGACAGGCAAAACGAATTAGATGGGCTTTGCTGGTTTTCTGTTTGTTGGGCCTAGGACGTTGCTAATGGGTTAGGTGGCTTGTTTTGGTTTTGGGTTCAGGCCTGGTTGCCTAAACTAGGTTTGTTTTGCTATAAAAGAAAGGCATCAGGATCACGCACAGAGAAGTTTTTTTGGACGCAAGTTTTTGGAGAAGGTTCATGTGCACGCTTCCCGAGGCAGGAAAAACAAGGTTTTGGGCGCGATTTTCGAGGTGGAACCTTGGGAGAAAGATTGGAGCATTGCGGCGACGGGTTTTTATGATTTCTAGCACTTTCTTATTATTTTCTATGGATTTCAAAAACAACATGAGTAGCTAATTTCTTTATTATTGGTTGAGGATGTAGTCTTTTAATTGCAAGACATGTTTCATGATTAATTATGGAGTTAAACTTATTCATATTTGTTATCGATTTTATTTTACTTTGTGTATGAGTATATGATTGATGTATTACACTAAGTTAGAACATATTTTGATTCAAGTGGCCAATTGAATTAGGTTATGTTATTATCTATTGCTATAATTAGGTTTGGAGATACGAAATAGTTGAAGAACCTATTCATAAGTAGCACAATATGATTATTGAGGTGGTGATAGCTTCGAGAGTCATATGTAGGATACAACCTTTGTTGAATGAGCCATTCATGGTGGTTCATTGCATTGATTAGCCTATTTCACGAAACTTAGTGCTCTTAGAGAGTTGAACTCGATTACTCATGGTGTCGAGTTATTCTCTACGTAGTATTCACACATTCATCGTTATGGTGTGTGATGACATTAGGAAATTTCAGAATATTTTCGCGATGATGTATTCTAGGGCTTTTGATGATGATAGAACTAGTTGACACTCCATATGTTATTCATATGCATGTTAAGCAATTAAAGATGAACCCTTAACCAATATTCTCCACTCTTGATTACTTTCAATTATTCTTTGCGTCTTATTTACTTGCTTTTATTTTATTTTGCTTTTAGTTTAAAAACAACAACAATCCCCTCCCTTTGGTTACTTTAGGATTCAAATATTGAAATAACAAACCATTACATCTTCGTGGACGAACTTGTGCTTACCTCTATACTATATTATTATATATTGTGAAGGTTTAGGACTTAAGTATATTTGTGCGGATTCGACACGCATCAACGTGTCCATACGTACTCGTCTTGTTCCCTTCGAAGTCCTTCATTATGATAGGGTGATAAACTACTTGTTATTTAGGAATTTTCGCAATCCTCAGTGTCTTGAGGGAGACCACGTTGGCTGCTGCTCCGGTATCAACTAGCGCTCTTTTGAACTCAGTGCCTTTGATGTGAGCGGTTACATAGAGGGCGCGGTTGTGTCCTTCTTCAGCCAGCATGTCCTTGTGGGTGAAGGTGATGTCCTGCGTCTGTGCATCGGCCATTAAAGACATCTCGGAAATCATAGGTAGGGTTGGAGTGAGGTTGACTTCGAAGGCGATGTGGTTGAGCGCGTCGAATGTGTCTATGCGTTGTCCTTTCGAAAACTGGAGGGTCTCGCACAGTTTTTCGGTGAGAAAGGTAGCTTCCTCCTTTGCAGATTTGTCGTAGGTGGTGAAGCTTCCGACGTGAATTGTTGTGTTGAAGCGATGTTCTTGCACTGTCATCTCCCAGGGTAGACGCTTCTTCATAGATGACCTTCTGGGACCGAGAGAATGATCTCCCACTGTGGTCGCCAACTGTTTTTACCTGGAAAAACAAGTGTACCGTCTCTGGGTACTTTCGTAGTGCTCGGAGATCAAAGTCGAACAAGGCAAGCCTAAACCAAGGATGGCCGTTCCCACCTTGCTTCGGTCACAGAGAGGATAGAGGTTGGTCTAGGGAGGGAAACAACGAAGAAACTTGAGATCAGGTTGAGGATGTGTTTTGGGTGTAAGAGTTCAAGATTTCTGTCGTGAAGTCGACTGGAAATCTCCAAGGCTGGAACGTATTTTGATTCTCAGGTGTTTTCTCTGAGGCTCTTGGTTGTTTCTGTGTGTTCTGAACGTTTTGATGTTCTTAATGTTCTGCCTTGGAAGATAGAGGAATCCTCTATTTATAGTCTGAACTCACCCTGATCTCTCGACAAAGAAGGTGGACGTCATGGAAGAGTGGAGGAGTGGAGGACATGCGTTGGTTTCCGTAACTGTCTGAGTTGTGTGGAACATGCCCACTCGCGCCATCTTCTCGTAAATGCCCACCATCTCCATCAGTTTCTTTCAACTGTCGTAGACCGCCAGACCAATACCCCTAAAGTTATCCCCCCGTGTGATGTTTTGATATCTCGAGCGAGTGATACGTGGATATTGCGTAGTTGAGTTGAGTAGAGTAGGTTTGTACAACTGATTGTCGTGACCAACATGATGTAGTGTCTCCTGGACACAAGTATAGGAGTGGCCTTGGTCTTTGGCCAAGGCCATAAGTGCTTGATGGCGCTTTGACGCTAGTTAAGGTGGCGCCATGGCTCATGGCGCCACGGCCTTGGTCTTTGGCCAAGGCCAAATTGAAAGTGCATCTTTGACACTAGTTATGGTGGCGCCATGGCCTTGGTCTTTGGCCAAGGCCAAATTGAAACTGCGTGTTTGGCGCTAGTGATGGTGGCGCCATGGCTCATGGCGCCAAGGCCAGCTCATAACGTGTTTCTGGCGGGAGTTATGGTGGCGCCATGGCTCATGGCGCCACGGCCTTGGCCTTTGGCCAAGGCCAGCTCATAACGTGTTTCTGGCGGGAGTTATGGTGGCGCCATGATTCATGGCGCCACGGCCTTGGCCTTTGGCCAAGGCCAATTCATAATGTGTTTTGACGAGAGTTATGGTGGCGCCATGATTCATGGCGCCAAAGCCAGTTCATAACGTGTTTTGACGTTGGATGTGGGGGCGCCATGGCTCATGGCGCCACGGCCCTGGCCTATGGCCAAGGCTAGCCTGTTTGCAGCCATGTTCTTTGTAGGTTTGTGGCGTTTTCCGCCATGGCCTTGGCTTCTTGGCCAATGCTGAATTTTGTGAATCCATGGTGACTCATGGTTTGTGGTGCCATGCTATGTGGCATTTATGGCTTTGGCGTCTGCCAAGGTCGACTTAGGGGCAGCCTGTGCCTTAGTCGTGGTGTGAGTGCCTATGCTACAACACACCTGAGGTCATGGCGTGTTTATCCATGGTATGCTAGACCTTCCTGAACTTGGGATTTGGTCTGCTTAGGCCTATTTAGGCTGGTGTATGCTTCTCAGGGAGCTCTGGACCGGCCTGGAGCTTCAATATTCCTGAGGTTTGCACCGAGACTCGTATGTTGAGTCGTATTTAAGAGGAAATCCATGAGGATACGTCTCTGTTGATTCTTCACCGTGTACCATCAAGCGAGGTCTGGCTCTGAGCTGATCAATGGGTTTAATATATTGGTGGAATCATTAGTACTGCTCTGTGATATTACCCTCCCCACCGGAGTTATAAGAGAGAGCTCATAGAGAGTTTGTTCGGCTCATGGAATGAGTTGCATTCTGAGCTATAGAGATAAGCCTGAATAGGCGACTGTCTTTAGTAAGACATGGTTTCGAGAGTGTTTTGACAATCTTGTCCTTCTCTCATTTTTCACCATCTACAGTCACATACAAACGTAAAGAAATAAGGGAAACAAGAGCAAGGTATCTTCTACTTAAACAGCCTCAACAATTTCCTTGATGGCAGCACCTTCTCCAGAAACAACATCGGGACCAGCCTGAGAAACCGAAGCCGTCGGGTCATCGCTATCCTTTATCGGGGAAGCAGTAACCCTCAGAGTACCAGCAGATCGGCCAGAAGCGTTAACATCTTCATTCTCCTTAATCGCCTCGCCTTTATCCTCATTCGGATTCTCGATCAGCAATTCATCACCCCTCCTCTCCTTGCCCTCAGCTTCGTTATCCTCACTACCCACCTCCTCAAAAACACCATTTTCCCTTGCAGTCTTTAACTCCGCTACTATCGCCTCAACATCTGCGGTAGGCACAAACCCTTTATCGGACTCTAGGGAAGCATCAGGATCATTTTTGCCATTCTCATAGAGGGGAGGCTGCATGCCAAAATTCCTAAACAAGAACCTACCATGGCGACGGCTGAACAAGGCCGTTCGATTAGCCTCCTCGTTAATATGCCCCTGGAGCTTCAAAATCTCCCCGTTAAGAAATGCAAGCCTGCCATCCTTTTCTTCACAAGCACTTTGTGAGAGGCGGAGCTCGTCTCCCTTAAAAATTAGCTCGGTGCTTAGTTTCGAAACTTGTTTTTTCCCAGCTTCCAACTCTCGTGCGTAACCATCCCGCTCCTTAGTAACATTTTCAAGACGCTTCTCCAACTCCTTCATATCCTTAGAGAGATCATCCTTTTCTTTTTGTAAAGTTTGAATATCCGCATCAAGACGGGTAATCTCACGACTTTGTTCATCAGTCAGATCCAGCAGGTACATTCCATGATGCTTTTGCTACAAAGAAAAGACAATACAAAAACCAAATCGGTACATAAAACGTACGGAACATAGAAACAAATCAAAGCAAAAGCACACTCACGGCTTCAATAAACGCTTGATGTTGGGAAGTAGATGAGGCAAGAACTTCTCTATCCCAGTTGCCAGAAAAAGCTTGAGAAAGAAACCTAGCTACTGAAGGATCCAACGGATGCTTCAGAGGATCCCTAGCATAAGCTTTCAAATGTTCGGAAAGATCCTCGGCATAGGGACCGGGAATAGAACTTCGCTCAAGAAGCTTCCGCGCCTCCTCCGCCGAGCAGGGCCTTTGTACAAAACCAACAGGAACCGAACCTAGGACCGGGGCAGATCGGGAGGATTGGCCCAACGAAGCATTCACAAAACAGACGTTGGACCCATACTGATTAAAACCTATGCCAGTCGGACAAGGATCAACAACCGGGACCTCGTCCATTATAGGAGCAGTAGGCCATTGCGTCAACACAGCAACCGGAGGGCGCGACGCCAAGGTAGCGTTCCGAAGGACAAGATCAGTGGAAGACCCCTTTTTCTGCCTCTTCAAAGGTTCAACCTTCTCATCCTTGATATCCTCGCCATCAGTTCTTCCTACGGGCGTGGCAGGAACATCTAAGCCAATAGTAGGCTTTGCAGTAGATCTCTGCGAACCAACAGTTCGAGAAATAGTCTTCACAAGTTTCTTCTTCACACCACTAAGGGAAGGCTTCTCCCGATTTGGGTCACACAAAGAAAATTTCATCATACCATCATCAACTTGGAGCACTCCACTCTGCTAAAAAATGGCTACAATAGGTCAGGTTCTCAAACAGAGGCAGACACCCATGATCAGAAAATAACAGAGGCATGTAGTGTTTTCTCACCAGACCATCTTGCCTCTTTTCACCAGACAACTTTGAAGGTTCCTTCCTTTTCCTCGAGTGAATTGTCTGCTCTTGAACTTGCGGATTTTCCTGCTCAAGCTTCTGAAAAGAAAACCACATCGGTAAAGCAGTTAACAAGAAAAAGAGCTATGTCAATGTATATATATATGTATCCCTCGTCATACCTTTTCCTCGACAGCAATTGTCTTCTCCTGAAACTTTTTACGCTCTACCTCGGAGAAGTGAATCTTATAAAACTCAACGACGAAGAGCTTATGGTCCTTTTCAAACTTTGTTCGTTCGACCTTCTTCTTTTTGTCTTCGTAGCCGAAAAGAACATGACCTTCGATAAGCACGGGCTTTGAAAGCCATGCATCACCGCTAGAATGGCGAAGAAGCGTATCCGTTCTGGATCCGTAAAAATCCACGTCAACCATAAATGTGAAGAGTCAACTGCTTTAACCAGGCTTACACCCCAGGGGGGCCTTCGGCGTAAGCAAATTCCTTTCCGCTTTATAGTATTTGAAAAAATAATCGGCAGTCCAAAAACTTGGTGAGCTTTTAAGCTCCTCGGGAAGCTTCTCATAGTAATACGATTTGCCATCTGAACGAGCAACCCACTCTCGAATAACTCGAACAGAATTCCCGTCCAGTTGCATCACGCCACAAGAAGGGCTGATTTGAGAATAAATCTCATAAAAAAGAGGTTTCACGGGGTCATATAACGGAATCGGGAGACCGGCGCCAAGCTGCTCACCGGAAACAATTAACTTCCTATCACTACACTGATGGAAAGAAAGCAATTCAGGGGACAAGTTGACCTTTCCCAAGCTCTGGCAGGGAAAGAGATTTGCATCAAAGCCATAAAACTTGGCTCTTTCTTCCAAAGAATATTTCAGGGGATCTACCATCTTCCGGGGAAACTCACCACCAGACAGCATGATTATTTTTAGGGGGCTGACGGAAAAGAAAAACTCAGAGAAAGAACAAGTGAAGAAGAATATAAGTAATTACGAAAGCTTATAAGACAGTAGATCCAAAGGGGAGAGATCGAGAACACTAAATGTTGCAGAAGGAAAAGAGAGGGCAAACTAAGTTTAAATAAGAAGACACAAGACCGGCGCAGCCTGTAAAAGGTAGAAAGAAGGAAGATTTCGAAACCAATAAAGGCAGCATGTGTCGGCCAGGGAAGTTAAAATGCAAGACACGTGTCGACAGAGAAAAAAAAATCCAGGGAAGTTTCCTTCTCCGAACCTCCACGATCTTCGGACAAGGAAAGAGGCAAACTGTAGAGGGTAAAACCCCTCGGGACACGTGCCTCACATCTAAGAAGCCTAACCACTCCAAGGGAATCGGCAGCGAAGCCTCGGACTAAGCCAAAGAGGAGCAAGACCAAACGTGAACGAAGTAAAGACTCGGAAGGAAAGGATTCGGACCGCATCGAGGGACCGAAGCCCCATAGTCTACTTCGGAGCACCACCGAATAAACCTCCTTACTCGACAAGGACTGACACCTCCACGATTGAGTCTTTTGTCTCATTAGCTGTAAACCACCCAAGCTCGGCCTATATAAGCGAGCTTGGAAAACATTGTAAGGGTTGGATTTCTTTTGGGTAGAACCTAAGCGACAAGAGTGGGATTAGGTCTGTATCTCCTCTGGCTCCTTAGGGTTAGAATCCATGTAGTTACAACATTGAAATACATACAAATCATTATACATTTAGCCTTTGATTACTGTTATTCATATACCTTCGGTATTGTTCTTATGGTCCTCGCACCATTAAATCTTGTTTAAGTAACTGTATGTATGAGTAGATCTGATGGCTGAGGTATCTTATGAACCTAGGCAGATTTTCTACTCGTACGTTTTCACTAAAGAAAACATCCACAATGTGAATCATTTTCAGGATGTTGAAAAAGCAGGGGTACCGAAGTACTACCAACTTTTCGTTTGGGCTCGTGAGTCTTATGGTCAGATCTGGATGATCTCAAAAATCAATATCCAGATCTGTATAACCTGAGTTTGGATCACAAGTGATCATTCCGACGCAAGAAAAAGTCTTGGTAAATCATTTGGATGGATTGGGGACAACAATCAGGTTAATGATAACGTACTTCTTGTGTTTGCTTTAATTATATAATCAGAGAATATAATATGGAAGGTAAAGCACACATGACACCAAAGATTTTTTTAACGAGGAAACTAAGACCTGTAGAAAAACCTCAGAACCTCGTCCAGATTGAACACCGCACAATACAAACTGTCTACAAACACTAGCCTACTATAAGACTTCGGTCTGGGATGTAGCAGAGACCAACTCTAGCCCTCCAAGCGAATTGGCTACTGTCACACTCCTTACGTCTCTAGATCCCCACAGATTGCCACGCACTTGATTCCCCTAGCTGACGTCCTTTACAGGCCTAGGAGTTGCTTTAACCACTGTTAAAGGCTTGTGTCAATAATTCCGATTTTGCAACCTCAATTATCAACTGTATGTTTGAATTGTCCTCTATCAGTTTGACATACACAAAGTGACTTCCTTTGGATTGCTCCAGGTCATATGGAAATCTACTTACAAGCGGGGGCTGACAAGTAAACCGAGTAAACTATGCCCAACTTGTCTCTACCTCAGTTGTAAAAAGAATCACTTAAGAAACTTATACAACTGGAGCTAACAAGGTCTTACAACACCGAGTGCAGCTGTGCATTGCTTCCTTTCAACCCTTTTGTTGCGTATCAGTTGCCTTATATCAGAAGAGAAGGACCGTAGAATAGACAAGAACGTAATCAGGCAACCAAGGTTACAGGTTAATCCGATTCCAACCACTAAGGTCTCAATATCTTACCTGTGCTTCCCAACACTCAAAAGAATTCTTTATAGTCGTTAGGTAAATCCCACTGAGGAACTGCTACCTAATAGAGGATGACTATACCACAACAAGCATTCCCCTAAGTGAAAAGAGTTTACGATCAATTCCACGGAGAAACTTCACGTATGCTTGATGCTTGTGGTTTTTCATCCTGAAACCCTCTATTTATAGCACTCATTAATATAGGTTGCTTAGGAATAAAGCAAGTAGTTACTTGTTCCACAAGTTTAGCAAGTGCCCGTGTAAAACGAACCCGTTACTTGACTTGCACACGAAGAAATCTAGATTTATCTCAATTGGAAATCTTTATCATTTATCTTGCCAAGTGTTTTGTTAGATCACAAACACTTCAAGAATGATATCCAACAGGCTAGAGATAATCTTTATCTTATTGACACATTGAGAATCGTTAGATGGACCACAGAAGATATTTTCGTGATAACCAAGTCCAACTAAGAGATAAAGGAGTCAGAGTTTAACCCGTGTGAAATTCCAGAGAATATTCACCTTGGACGGTTCGTGAACCGCCTTTCTGAATTACGGCCAGATACATCGAATCTGTGGTTCACGTACATGCGTGTACAAATTGATGGTTTGGACTCAGGAGAAATTTTCGGAGTCACTGTTCACGAACCGGTTTGTGAACCGCCGTTACTCTGAATTAGGGTTTAACTGGATCCGCTGGAAGTTTTGGGATGGGCCAGTACTTAGACGTGTTATACGCCCTTAGCTTTAATCCACTGAACTCTTGCTCAAGAGTACTCCTTTAGATTCACCCATATCCTACAAGTGATTTGCAAGCAAACCATTGCTATGGAAAGATGGTATCGAATTTATCTCATGCATTCTTGTAACCTTAGTATCTGTGGTAACAAATACCAACATAACACATGGTTATGTATACAAGAATACGATCTCAATCGCTATTAGTATCTCTACTAAAGTAGACGACTATTTCGAAAGATAGAATAATCAGAATAGAAGAATTTCCTTAAAAGTCATAACTCCTACTAACTTTTTGTTGATGAAGAATAATTGATGTCTTCTTTGTCTTCACAGTCTTCGTCTTCAAGGTCTCTACTACTTTGTCTATATCCCAATTCCGAAATCTAAACTCTAGTAGCCTAAATCAAGAATTATGTTTTGACACCTAAAACTGACAACTAGCTTGACATACCAACGCTAGTGGGTTTGACCGGACAATGCCTAAACAATCTCCCCCATTGTCAATTTTAGTGACAAAACCAATTTACATATGGATTCAAAAGATATACAATAAAGATCAAACCAGATGTATCTTGATTTCTTGAATTCTTCAACTTCTCCCTTGAGTCTTGATGTGTTCTTTTAACTCTTGTTGAAAAATCTGAATGCAGACACTACAACATATCCAGCTCAAACAACCACAAAGGTACGCTCGAGCTTACATGGGTTAATATGCTCATCCCACATGTTGTTTGTGCAAAGAGTAAGAATCTGAGCAAACTTTAAAGTCCGTGTATCAAAACTTTTAAAGTGATTCTACTCATACCTGATACGAAGCTTCTTTTTAACTTAATTACTCCCCCTTACTTGATACTTTGAAAAAGTACAACAAGTAAGCACATGATGTTCTCCCCCTATGGTTGTGAACCACAAGAACAAGAACCATATGTATTCCCCCTATTTGTCACAAAAATATGACAAAGTAGTTTGAGACTAGGGTTTCAAACCTATAGAGATAGGTCAAGTTAAGTACTCGCATACCAGTTTAAGATGACATAACTAGAAAATCAGAACGAGGATCTCGAAGTTGATTCATCTTTAGAGAAATATATACACACTTTTCTCCTAATATTCCACATCCATGCTCCCCAAAAAGACTTGTTATTAAGCGCAAGCTCAGTTAAGAACTTTCCCCCATGTGGTGTTATTCAATAAAGAACAACATACAAAGCCTAACTTGGACAAACAATTTAATGTATCCATTTTTCCTTTGTTTACAATCTCTTTTCCTTAGCCATATTTTTGGAAAAGAGTATATGATTCCGAGTTTGTGTAAACCCTAAAAACCATATAATCAAAAGTTTCTTAATCCTGAGAGAAAGCATAACTTCTGTAGTTTTACATAACTTTAAATCATCACAAAAGCGACGAATAAAGTCATGTATGCAGCTCTGATTAACGTGTTTTCGTCATCGTATCTGACAAGGGCTTACTTTGTGAGGGTGCACAACACAATCAAGTTGTGTTGGGGTGAACAATGTCCTGTTCACCACTGGTGGTTAAAACAAGATATCCTACGTCAGTGGGTTTCTCACCACAAGTATATTTTGGCTCAGAATGTTTTGCCTTTCCCTTGCTCTTGTTTTTCACCAGTAACCCAAGCATCTCATGAAGTGATTGCATTATTCGAAGGTTTTCTTTGAAAATCAACCACATCTTTTCCTTGATTTCTCTTTGGGTTGCCTTTCTAGGATAATGGTTCCCTTTGGCACTTATTGCTCCACCAATATTCTTTGGCATCCACTTGTGAGTGGTTTTAGGAGCAATAGGATCTTTCTTCCCATCTTTCTCAACAGGGTTTCCTGAGAGAAGATTGGATTGACTATTCTTTTGCAAGTTAGTCGATCTCCAATTGGGAACATCAGATCTAGTCTTCGCATTTACAAAGTGTTCCTTTCTATGGCGATTAGGAGAGAACTTTGTAGAGCGTTTATAGGCAAAACTCGGTTTATCATAATACTGATTTTTATGCCTAAAGGTTGGACGTTCACAACCTGCATTAAGATGATTAGCCTTGTTGTTCGATCTAGGTTTGATCTCCAACACACTTGCATCATTACAAATGTTCGCTTTTTCGTTCCTTTTACGGAATCTGCATCTTCTTTCCAAGTGACCTTTATTACCACAATAAAAGCAACGTTTAGTAACAAAAGGAGTGGAATGCTCATTGTTACCTGGATGTTGTCGAGCTTGAAAGGCTTTGCTCTTTTTATCCTTAACTTGTGGTAGAGGTATTTCACTTTTGGAAATTGTAGTAGCTTTGGGTTGAGAAGAATCCTTAGCCTTGACAAATTTCACCTCTTTGTTAATACTTGGAGCGTCTATTCCTTTATAGCCCAATCCTCGTGTGTCATGATGATTTTTACTCGCTCCTAACATCAAGGTTAATTTGTCCGAGCTATTGTTGAACTTATTCAAGTTCTCTTTCAAACTCGAGTTCTCTTTTTCCAACCTTTTGATCTTTTCATAAGCTTTAACTAGATCATTCTTAGATGAATCACCATTCTTAAGATTATCTAGTCTAGCTTGAAGAATTATTTTATCGATCACGACCTTCAGAAATAGCAATTTGAGACTACGAATTTCTTCGTTGTGATCGGTTGTACCATTAGTATCAAGTTCCTTTTGTAAGGTAACATTTTGACTACGAAGTCTGTCATATTCAACCTCTTTGCAGAACAAGGACCTCTGAGCTTCTGAAAGTTTCAGATAGCATTCCTTGATAAGGTCATTCGTAACAGTATCTCCATGTACACTTCTTCATCAGAGTCAAAACTTGTGTCCTGATCAGAGTTCCCAGCAACATAGGCTACATTATTTGTCTTACACTCTTGATAGACATTTGACATATCATCAATAATTGCAATGTAAGCTGGATTCTCTTTTACATCTTTGGTAGGGCATTCAGAAGATTTATGCCCAAAACCAAGACACTTGAAGCATTGAACATTATCATCAACACAATTGAGTGTCTCAAGATAGGAAGGTGATGTATGTCTGAATAAATCCTTTTTCCATTTTTTAAAACAGTGATGAGAGTTATCCCAATGCTTTATTCGTGATTCACTAGGTTTAGATGTACTAGTACGGTTCACGAACCGTATGGCAATACCTATCTCTTTTCTCAAGAGATTTCTGACATGTTGTGTGATTAAGGACATAGTAGAGCTTAATTCCTTTTCGAAACGATCATCACACATATCAACCATGATTTTGTCAGAAGAGGTACTGGGAGGGCTAACGACTTTAAAGGCAATTGATCTATTTCACTCATGATCAAAGACTTTAAGTTTACTAACAAGGTCACTTCTTGTTATTGTTAAGCCGTGTACTTCTTGGATGGCATGTTTCTTTGATTCGTATCTTGAGGGTAATGACCTCAGAATTTTGCTCACAATGTCTCTTTCCTGAATAGTTTTTCCTAAAGTGTGACAGGCATTCACTATTTCAGACAATTTTTGATTAAATTCTTCGAAGGTATCATCCTCAAGCATTCGAAGGTTTTCCCAGTCAGACATAAGGGTTTGAAGCCTTACATCCTTTTCTGCGGCGTTCCTTCGAATACGGTCCTCAATCTATTCCAAGCCTCTTGCGAGGTTTCAAATGTGGCCACGTGATGGAAGAGATCAGGTGTTACAGCATGAATGATAGCGTTTAGCCCATCATAGTTTTGCTTGGTGGCTTGACTTTCAACGTCAGTATAATCGCCAATGTATTTGGGGACAGACTCACTTCCTACCATGATAGTTGGAGGTGTGTATCACATTCGACATAGACCCAGGTTTTGAAATCCCAAGCTTGCAAAAATGATCTCATAGCAGTTTTCCACCATAGGTAATTTGTGTCATCAAACTTTGGTGGTACGTTACAAGCTCTTATGCTTTGCTCCATAACTCACAAGCCGCGATAAACACAGACAGTTACGTTTTTTATGTGGTCACCAGCTCTGATACCAATTAAAAAAGCAGGGGTACCGAAATACTACCAACTTTTTGTTTGGGCTCGTGAGTCTTATGGTCAGATCTGGACGATCTCAAAAATCAATATCCAGATCTGTATAATCTGAGTTTGGATCACAAATGATCAGTCCGACGCAAGACAAAGTCTTGGTAAATCCTTTGGATGGATTGGGGACAACGATCAGGTTAATGATAACGTACTTCTTGTGTTTGCTTTAATTATATAATAAGAGAATATAATGCGGAAAGTAAAGTACACAAGACACCAGAGATTTTTTTAACGAGGAAACTACGACCTGTAGAAAAACCTCGGGACCTCGTCCTGATTGAACACCGCACAGTACAAACTGTCTAGAAACACTGGCCTACTATAAGACTTCGGTCTGGGATGTAGTAGAGACCAACTATATCCCTCCAAGCGAATTGGATACTGTCGCACTCCTTACGTCTCTAGATCCCCCAATGATCGTCACGCACTTGATTCCCCTAGCCGACGTCTATTAAGGCCTAGGAGTTGCTTTAACCGTTGTTAAAGGCGTGTGTCGATAATTCTGACTTTGCAACCTCAATTATCAACTGTATGTTTGAACTGTCCTCTATCAGTTTGACATACACTAATTGACTTCCTTCGGATTGCCCCAGGTCATTCGAAAGTCTACTTACAAGCGGGGGCTGACAAGTAAACCGAGTAAACTATGCCCAACTTGCCTCTACCTCAGTTGTAAAAAGAATCACTTAAGAAACTTATACAACTGGAGCTAACTAGGTCTTACAACTCCAAGTGCAGCCGTGCGTTGCTTTCTTTCAACCCTGTTGTTGCGTATCAGTTCTTGAATGGCCTTATATAAGAAGAGAAGGACCGTACAATAGACAAGACGTAATCAGGCAACCAAGGTTACAGGTTAATCCGATTTCAACCACTAAGATCTCAATCTCCTACTTGTGCTTCCCAACTCTCAAGAGAAGTCTTTATAGTCGTTAGGTAAATCACACAGAGGAACTGCTACCTAATAGAGGATGATGAAAAAGCAGGGGTACCGAAATACAACCAACTTTTCGTTTGGGCTCGTGAGACTTATGGTCAGATCTGGACGATCTCAAAAATCAATATCCAGACCTGTTAATATGAGTTTGGATCTCAAAGGATCAGTCCGACACAAGACAAGGTCTGGGTAAATCCAATGGATGGATTGGGGACAATGATCAGGTTTATTAAAAACGTACTTCTTGTGTTTGCTTTAATTATATAATCAGAGAATATAATGCGGAAAGTAAAACACACAAGACAGATTTTTTTAACGAGGAAACTACGACCTGTAGAAAAACCTCGGGACCTCGTCCAGATTGAACACCGTACAATACAAACTGTTTACAAACACTAGCCTACTATAAGACTTCGGTCTGGGAAGTAACAGAGACCAATTCCAACCCTCCAAGCGAACTGGCTACTGTCGCACTCCTTACGTCTCTAGATCCCCCATAGATCGTCACACACTTGTTTCCCCTAGCTGACGTCCTTTACAGGCCTAGGAGTTGCTTTAACCGCTGTTAAAGGCTTATGTCAATAATTCCGGCTTTGCAACCTCAATTATCAACTGTATGTTTGAACTGTCCTCTATCAGTTTGGCATACACAAAGTGACTTCCTTCGGATTGCTCCAGGTCATACGGAAATCCACTTACAAGCGGGGGCTGACAAGTAAACCGAGTAAACTATGCCCAACTTGTCTATACCTCAGTTGTAAACGAAGAATCACTTAAGAAACTTATACAACTGGAGCTAACTAGGTCTTACAACACCGAGTGCAGCCGTGCGTTGCATCCTTTCAACCCTCTGTGTAACGTATCCGTTCTTGAATGACCTTATAACAGAAGAGAAGGACCGTAGAATAGACATGAACGTGATCAGGTTACCAAGGTTACATGTTACTCTGATTTCAACCACTGAGGTCTCAATCTCCTACCTGTGCTTCCCAACTCTCAAGAGAAGTCTTTATAGTCGTTGGGTAATTCCCACAGAGGAACTGCTACCTAATAGAGGATGATTATACCACAACAAGCATTCACCGAAGTGAAAAGAGTTTACGATCAATTCCACAGAGAAACTTCACGTATGCTTGATGCTTGTGGTTTTCGTTCTAGAAACCTCTATTTATAGCACTCAATAAGATAGGTTGCTTAGGAATAAAGCAACTAGTTACTTGTTCCACAAGTTTAGCAAGTGCCCGTGTAAAACGAACCTGTTACTTAACTTGCACACATAGAAACCTAGATTTATTTCAATTGGAAATCTTTATCATTTATCTGCCAAGTGTTTT
>JAJJMA010308062.1:406-20471 GCA_023529015.1 Papaver nudicaule
AAAAAAAAAAAAAAAAAAAAAAAAAAAAAAAAAAAAAAAAAACGAAACCAAACGCATTCGAATTCGACCTCTTCATTCTTTCTCAAAATCCTTACTTACTACTCTCGAATTCGAATTAAATTCATGGCTAGCGACGGAGAGGGAGATGATTCAACAATTACTTACAAGAGGAGGAAAGGAAAGAAAAAATCAAAGAACAACCGTGAAGAAGACGAAGAACAACCGGAGGGAGAAATTGACGAATCTTTGGCGGAAATGCAAAAATAAGTTACTCCAATCACCTTTGCAATTGTTTCGAATGTATCTTGAATTGATTTGATAGGTTAGAAACCGTAAATTGAATTTACAGCATGAAAACTCGTCAAAGTCCTAAAGCATTGCATGACGATTTTGGAGTTTCAGAAAAAAAAAAATTAAGAACAATCGTCGAGGTTTTCCATAATTCCTTGACGAGTTATTCACTTTCAGATTAAATTTCCTAATTTTGCATGCCCAGAATCGTCAGGTAATTATACATATGCTTGACGAGTTTCCCTAAATCGTCTCAATATTGTCCCAAACCATGTTCGGAAAAAAATTTAAGAACAATCGTCGAGGTTTTCCATAATTCCTTGACGAGTTAGTCACTTTCAGATTAAATTTCCTAGTTTTGCATGCCTAGAATCGTCAGGTAATTATACATTTCCTTGACGAGTTTTACAAAATCGTCTCAATAGTGTCCCAAAGCATGACGAGTTTGGATATAAAAAATTTAGGCTCTGTCCAGTTTAATGAGTAAATCGTAATGCTTTACCTTGACGATTTAGGGTAAGGCTGAATGAACTCGTCATGCATTTGTCAAATTCCTTGACGATTTCGCTTGTTCTGATGGAAATCGTCGTATATTCTTTTGTTTCCGTGACGATTTACTGTGTCAGTTTACTTGTTAATTGATTTATTTTGTGTATGTATTAAGGTTGGAGAAGATTAAAAGGGGAAAAAAAGACCATTGCCACCCGAGGGTTCCAAACCAAGTCTTCGTACTACCAGACAGCGACCCGTGATAATCTGTGAGCCAAACCCTGATGCATTTCCTACTCCTATGGAGTTCGATGGTGATGCTAATGTTCCGAGGGCTAAAGATGATATTCCTCACAACGTGCTCCAAATGCAATTTGATGAATACGGAACTGGTACGGTACAACCTAATGACGGACCCCAAGTTGATGATGATGATGAAGAAACTAATGATGATGATGAGGAAAGTGATGGCGATGACCAACCCCAAGGTGACCAACCCCAAGGTAAAAAAAAAAAAACTAAAGCAAAGGAATCACACATTCCCGATGAGATTCTGATGCTACCAAAAGAACACGGACCTTACGGGGTACCAGCTGATGGTGGAGAGGTTCTTTTCGGATACAAAACCTCTTGGGCTCAAACAGTCTACGCTACCATGGTAATATACCCCTCCTTTGCTTCTCATTTAAGATACGTTTTAGCTAATATGTTGATTGTTATTGATTAATTTATATCTCGTAGGATCATTCGAAAGCCACTAGACTATTGAGGCACCAAACGGCGTACCACAATATGTCCAACTGGAAGCTTGAAGATGAATGTGAATTTTCATAGAGATTGTTGCCAACTCCGGTCTGAGGCCAATCGTGGATAACTCTGTTATCAACTATGACAGCGAGACGGTATCAGCATTCTGTGAGAGGTATTATGCGGAGACATACACCATGCACTTTGGGTTCGGGGAGATGGGGCTTACTCCTCTCATCATACTTTCAAGGTCAAAATTGATGGCAAATCAACCAATGAAGGCTACGTAAAGCAACTCACTTTTAAGAGACTTGGTGAATTGTGCGAAGAGTTGTTTGGGTGGAGTGAGAATGAGATGAACTCATGGTATATGAGAGACAAATATGACAAACCGAAGAGGGAGATCAATCTGGTAAGGTTGAGAGCGGAGTATTCTGGGACTAAGAAAAAAGAAGAGGATGCTGGACTGGAAGATCATGAAGTAAGGGCTGCTGCTGCGGCTTATCTCTTATATGTCCTCGTTGTTTGTGTATTCCCTTCGTCTGCCGGTAACAGGGTGAACGCCAACTACCTCCGGCTATTATGTCCCTTGGATAAGGTGAACCAGTACTCGTGGGGAACAGTCATAGTGTCACACGTGAACACGACGCTGAGAAAGGTATCCCGTCATAATTGCAACACATCTCTGCTGCAGGTAATATATAGATTTTTGGTGGTTTAAGTTCGTACCTATTCCGTAATATAAATATATATATATGGACTGTTGTTTATGTGTAGTTGATATTCTTCACAGGTGTGGATATATGAACACTTTCCAAAACTGATGGCAGCAAATGATAGGTGGATTGATCTGGAAAAGAAATGCCAATGGGAACCAGATCAACCAAGAGGCAAGAAGTACATCTTCACGGGGGATCAGCTGAAGGGTAAGAAGAATTGGTACCTTTTCGTTCGCCAAAGATTGGACAGCATGGAGGCACAAGAGGTAGTTTTTGACCCCTACATGGAGCATAGGAATAAGGGAAAGATGGCACCAAGAGAACAAATTTGTATGTACAATGGTCCTTTGTGGCACCCCCTTGGGCATACAATGTACGATCCGAGCAGAATAATGAGGCAAGTCGGGTATATTCAAGATCGTCCAACTGATGGGAAATTCAAAGTGGATCGTGAAAAATCAGGTGCTGATATTGGGCGTATTAACGTAGTTTACAAACCAGAGCCCTCTTACAAACATTGGAACGCACGAATGGATAATTTGATAGGCGGATATCTTCAGTGGCAACCGGTGGTGCTTGGACATGAGAGCACAAAACGATACCTGAAATGGTACCTTGAATTCACGCATGCCAAAGTGATATGGGGGAAGGGGAAGTCAGTCTCCCTCGTGGCCGTGGTGGACGTGGGCGTAATACCGTCCATGATGATTCTTCGTTGTACAAGTTATGCGTAAGTGTATATTTTGCAATTTAGTTGTTTAAGATTCACACTTAGATTACTCAAATATCTAGCTCATGTTTTTTTTTTATGAAAATAGAAGGAGCGGGTGAAAGATGTCCTCAACTGGTTGTGTTTGAGATCGGATAAAGGAAAAGGGGTTGACCGAAGCTGAACTGAACCAGCATAATCAACACCTTAGGCACATCCATATGCCTGAGGCGGAGCACATGTTCGAGGAATTACGACGCAACACGAAGAGGAGTCATATTGAAACCAGTGACACTCAAGAGACTCAAGAGACAAGAGAAACTTCTAAACGAGGTCGTGGTCGTGGTCGTGGTCGTGGCCGTGGCCGTGAGCTTGGTGAAGGTGAAGGTGAAGCCGATGGGGGCAACAATGATATGGTTTAGTTTTTTTCATTTCGCACTTTGGTTTTAGTAGGTGAAAGAATATTATGTCGGTTTGGTGTGTTTGATACATTTTTCGTTTCCTAGGTTCACAATGGTTTTTTTTTTTAACGGTTTGTTGCTGACAATTGATATGATAGAATTTGGTAATCGTACTTTTTTGATTCATTTGTGTTAGTTTACATGTCTAAATTGTTTGGAAACTCAAAAAAAAAAAAACAGAAATTCGTCATGGTTTATGTTCAAACCACGACGATTCCGACAACCTGTTTTCAAACAGCTGTTAATACACCTACACTCGTCATGGTCATGATGTAAAGCGTGACGATTTGAGCGTTATAAAACTTAGCCGTCATGTAAGTTAAGCAAAAGCCATTACGATTTAGCTTGTTTTTTCGGCAGAGGGGTGATTTTTCTCAAAGCTAAATCGTCAAGATTGTAATACATAGTGTGATGATTTAACTTGTTTTTTTTGGAGAGGGGTGATTTTTCTCAAAGCTAAATCGTCAAGATTTTATCACATAGAATGACGATTTAACTTGTTTTTTTGGCAGAGGGGTGATTTTTCTCAAAGCTAAATCGTCAAGATTTTAATACAGAGTGTGGATCCACTTCTTAAATCGTCATGGCACTGTAAAAACCTTGACGATTGTTCATCTCTACACGCAGAGTCGTCATAGACGATCATATAACCTTGAAGAGTTTTATGGAATCGTCACAATTGTATGTCATTTCTTTGACGATTCTGGGTACGAAGCAATTGGGTTTAGTTGATTAACGACGAATTTAACATTCAAATAAGTCTTCCCATAACTGTTTTGAGCTTTGAGGATCATGTTTGAACATTTTTGAAAACACAATCACAAATGGTGGTGGTGGTCGGGGTGGAATTGGAGGCGGCGGTGGTGGTGGAAATGGAGAAGGTGGTGGTGATAATGGAGGTGGTGGTGGTGGTGATAATGGCTAACTATTTAATCATAAGATGATTTTCTAATTAATAATCTAATATTTTTGGTAATCAATAATTTATTTGCTAATCCCAATTACAATCTTTAATCCTAATTATGGTGTATAAGGGGTTTTTGAGATTACTTCATTATAACCCTATTTTGTTTTAGTGCTCGCCCTCAAAATAGCCAGGTTAAACTTGATATGTCAAAATCATTTGACATTGGAATGGAATTTTCTTCTCAAGGTTGAAGTCATTTGGTTTCAGTGATGAATGTTGTGATATAGTTTATCAATGTATTAGCATTACCTCTCTTTCTGTGTTGCTCACATGGTTCTCCTTGTAAAGCCTTCAATTCTACAAAGGGCATAAGATAAGGTAGGGGTGTAAATTTTACCCGGCGGCCCTGCGACCGGCCCCTCCCTCCCTTGCCCATGACAGCCCACGAGTGCCCATGACCCGTTACAGGCTGGCCTGCCCTTACCCTTTTAAAGAAAAGGCCGGGCACAGGCCATGAGTCAAACTTCGATGCCCGGCCCAATACCCGGCCTATTAGCCCGCCCATAATACCCGCACATGATACCCGTCATATTACTCGCTTACCCTGCCATCTGTTTAGCATATTGGAAGTAAAGTTGCATGGACTCCATTTAGTTAACACAAGGAGAAGATTGGACACATACCTGATCATTTCTATTTCTTTGAATCACTAGGGAACATTTCCTTTTAAATTTCATTTCTTTGGTATTAAGTGAACTAGTTTGATTGAATGTTTTCAAGGTTTGAACTTACCACGTGACTTAATTTACATATTTTTTCCATTCGAGAGTTAAGTAATATTTTTTCTTCTTAAAAATGTTGTACTAGTAATAACTTGAATATTCATGGGCTGCCCGGCCTGCCCGCCCTTGGCCTCATTGCATAACAGGCTTGGGCAGGCCATGAGTAGTATTATTTGTAATTTAGCCCTGCCCTCCCGGCCCCTTTAATTAATTGGGTAAGTGATATTTCTACCCACCCGGCCCTGCCCATTAAATAATAAGGCCGGGCTACCCGGCCCGGCCCAATTTACACCCCTAAGATAAGGTGACCCATTATCCCCATATTTGTTCATTATGGTTATAGAAATCTCTCTTTAGCTATGCATGACAACAGTATTCCAAGTATTAAAGTGGCCGATAATTCTTCAACCATTAATCATTTGTTTTTTGCAGATGATTGCTTGATATTTACTCATGCAATTCTTACTTCTTTCTATATGTTGTATATTCTTCATGATTTTTCAGTGACCAGAGTTTTTAGGTCATTAATTTTGATAAATCTTCAGTCAATTTCAGCAAGCATACTGACCCTGAAACTGTTATTGCTTTCACTGATAATTTGGGTGTCAAACCAATGTCTTCTAAAGAGAGGTACCTTGGTTCACCACTGATGTTAGACTCTCTAGTTAGTCTACCACTTGTCTTACACAAGCAGAAGATCCACCATGGTAATACATGTTCTCAACTCAGTGCCATTATACCAAACGAGTACATTTCTATTGCCTAAAGAACTGCTATCTGAACTTACTTTTATTCAGAGAAAACCTTTCAGGGGCATAAATCTAATAGAGAAGCTAATCCACTTGCATGGGATAAGCTTTGTAAACCTAAGAATTTTGGTGGTCTTGCCTTTAGGGACTTGGAAAAGCTTAATTTGGCTTTATTGGCAAAATTGGCTTAGAGAGTATGCACTCAGTCCACTCAGTTATGGGTTCAGGTGCTCAAATCTAAGTACTTCGAGGAGGGAATATTCTTCATCAACACACTTTTCCTAATGACATATCTTGAGTCTGGAATTGCATAGAAAAGGGACTAAAGATTATTCAAGATAATTACTTCTTGGAGGTTAATAATGGTCAAAGCACTAAAATATGGTTGAACAAATGGATTACTGGAATTTACCTCCAGTTCCAGCTGATCCAAGTGATTTTCAATACCAATTTGTCTTTTAACTACTCATTCATAATTCTAATATGTGGAATACTTCTCTTGTTATTCATTTATTTGATCTTCTTACTAGTAGAAGGATTCTTAACATGTTCATGGATATAAGTAAAGATGATGCAATGGTGTGGATGCTACAAAATACAGTAAGTTTTCAGTGAAGAGCACTTACAAGAAACTTGCTCATACTGATAATGTGGTGATTGTGGAGGGTAAAAGGATTGAGACAGGCATTTGGAAGTGGTTATTGAGTGCTTAAGTTGCTCACAGGGTAAAAATGTTTGTGTGGAAATGTGTCTGAAGGATTCGTTCTACTAAGTGCAAATTAGTTATACACAACAGTAGCTTTGAAACTCATTGTGGTAGCTATTGGAAGAATGCAGAAACCATGGAGCACATTCTATTTGAATGTAGGCATGCTAGAGCAGTATGGAGATGAATTAACATTTACATTGATGCAGCTCCAAGTTCTGGTATCTCGGTTTTTCAATGGGTTACATCTTGGTTCTCTGGTAATCACATCTATTAATGATGATAAAGGTACTTCTTCCCTGATGATTGGGGCATGGACCATTTGGAAAGATAGATGTGATTCTATTTATCAAGGGAGTTCTTTTAACCCCTACTCCTCAGTTCAAAGTATTATTTACTTTATTTCTCAATGTATTGGTACTTAACACTGCATCATAGGATAGTGAGTCGAATCTAGTGCATGTTGTTAGCTATCTTAAGTCTGATTGGAAACTATCATTGTTCTATAGGTCAATGCACGGGGATCAGAGGCATTTCCCAGATTGATGTCCTAAGTTCAGAAATCCAGAAGGAAAGGAATGTACGGTTGTTCGTAAGGCTTTGAGTTGGGCCAAATCCTGCAATTAAGATGCATACACATTGAAGTTGACGCGAAGTTAGTCATGCAAGCACTTGAGGGAGATATTCACCAACTTCACAAGAGTCGTAAGAATTTAGCGAAAGAGCTACTCTATTTGCAGTCTTTTTTTGAGTTGTGTATTTTTTTTTATTTTATTTTTTTTTTGTTGGTAGAGACGATAATCAAATAGATGATGCTTGATCAAAGCATGTTAGGAAAGCTCACCTCTCTGTAATTTGCTTTTCTAATTATCTGCTCTAGTTTGTCAGATGTTAGCTAAAGATTGCAACTTTGTTATTCCCTAATTATCAATAAATTTCTTTTCGTATAAATAGAGGTTCAATTTCTCCGGTCTACATACACATTTAAGAGAAACTCTCCTTCTCCTCTCTATTTTCCGTCTCTCTCTTAGTTTACAATACAATACAAATGAGAAGAAAAAAAAGAAAGAAAGCAAAAAAAAAAAAAACAAAAAAAAACAAAAACAAAAAAAAACAGTGTCTTCATAGGGGTAAAAATGAAGACAAGGTAAATGGAAAAACCTGGAAGCATCAAAAAGAGAAGAAAATATCAAAATGAATGAAAAACTGAAAATAGGCAGGTTCGCTCGGATACATGTTTGTACTACTAGATGCTTGATATCTTTTTCTTTTCTTTCTTTAAACATAAAATAATGACCCCAGTCGAGGAGATACCTTTGTGGGTCACGATCTCGGTTTGAGGTTGATCCACATTTTTAATTCCCACTCCACAAGCAAGCACAACAAATCACTATTAAGTGCAAGCAATCCTATAACTCTCAAATCCACCACAAAGAATCAAAGAAAACAAGCTCTGCATGCTACACTGGAAATTTGTCAACTTTTTGGTGCAAAAGCAGCCAACGCATTAGCATGTGTAGACGAAAGATTGCTCAGAATGGGTTGCATTTGATGACCGTAGAGGGATATTAAGTGAGAGAAAGTCCTGCCAACTAAAGCTTTAACTTCAGGTGTCTCAGTAGGAGCCACCACAACTTGCGCAAACACATTGACCAAATCCGGGACAAGAGGCAAGATCTGACCAAGTTTTGATATTAGTGAGCAGAAGAAAAAAATAAAATAGAAATGACTTTTCAGATCAATATGTAACCAATGCCAGATGTGTAAGTTTTAGAACGGATGTGGTGGGCACACATTCCATGAGAGAAGTTTGATTTCGTAGAGCCAACCTAACAGGGAATTCAAGTCTCCGCTGCTCAAAAGGGTGGCTCTTCTTGACCAACGTCGAGGTGGGCCTAGACGATCCCGCATGTCAAAGACCCACAACTAAAAATGTAATAGGACTCTATGGTTTGCATCAGCAACCCACCACAGGAACTGCAGTCAGGGAAGTACAAAGGAGGTACACCTTGGTCCAATATAGCAAGCATAGAATCTTACCTGGGGGTTTGATGAAAATACAAGATTACAGATGCAGCTGTAAACAGCCATCGACTCCTCTTGATCCTCTTTCAGTGGAAGGGCTTTCAGGAAAACAGGGAGAACCTGAAAAATACTCAAAAGTTATAGATGACATTATTAATGTGAAATTAGACAGAGCGAGAATAAAGCAGAAGCTGCAAAATTTCAACCTGGTTTAAAGGTATACTATCAGGTTGGACCATTATCATCCTTGCAATTGCACCAGCTGCATTATCTCTGACAGCATAATCCGGCTCGGAATCTCCAAACATTGGGTACAGCCCACGAAGCACATCACCATAATATCTAGTATTTGATGGAAGGACCAACAACCATATGTATAATGAAGACTAACGAGACGTTGAAACTTGAACACACTTGCTCAACTGTGAAGCAGATACTAGAGATCCGAGTCTCATAATGTAAATATTAACTGCGAAGTTGCTAAAAGACCTTAATATAGTAAGCCCTCAGATATATCATCAAGTTATTAATTAGAAAGGATACTTCAAAGTTGGCTCCCCGCCATTTTTACAAAGCTCCCCAACACAAAATGCTGCATTCCTCCTATTAGTTGCTTCAGACGATGCTAGTTCTTTCAGGACCAAGGGCATCAGCGTCTGAAAAATGAAACAGTTTCTAAAAAAGAGAAAGAGAAAAACAGATTCAAGAGCACCTCTTTGTTTTTAGGGGGGTGGTGCGAGGTTAGGGGGTGAAGAACATTGAAATCCTTACATCAACGTATGCAGCAATTGGAGCACCCATTGCCTGAGCAACTTCTGCAAGGCAAGCAACCACCATAGTCCGATCTTGTGGAGGCCGTACCGCTTTCTGCACAAAAAGATACACAAATGAGGAATTGCCTGATGTGAGGAATTAATATAGGGTATACAATTTCACTGGAATTAGTAGCCTACGTACCGCAAATTTCATTAAAGGTTCAAACAATTTTGGAAAGATTGGTCCAAAATGAGGTCCCATGGACTTTGCAAATGCAGGTAAGAGGTCAGATACAGCATCCATAAGTACATCATCGTGATCAGTGTCGACTTCATCTTCACTATCAGAATCTACTTGCTGACAGGCTGATTTTTCTTGAAGTAGTTCCACAGTTGCATCGACAAGCTGAGCCATGTCTGCAATTTTGGTCACATCACATAAAAAACTCCAACTTCAGGTAAAGCTTATTTTAATCTAATACATAAAGAACGTGTACTTAAGGTTGTACTTACAAGGCTCAATAGCCATGTATCCACAATCCTTGATAATATCAGCTACACTTGTACATGCTTGAGCAACACAATGTTGTACGTATCGGGGATCGGCACTGGATCGGCTGGGGGGTGATCCCCGATCCTGGCCGACTCAGACCGAGTAAATCGGCGATCCCAAACCTAAGGATATTTATTAGGCCCCTTCCTATGGGACACTTATAACCAAAATTTTGGCTATTTTGTCACACTATGGACCTAGCAAACAAGGGTTTTGACGTTGCAAAGTTGCAAATTTGCAACTTTGCAACGTCAGATGGAAATAGTATCGTCGATGGAAATTCCATCGACAGATAGAAATTCCATCGACGTCGATTGTATTTCCATCGACGATGGAATTTCCATCGATGAGATTAGGTTCATCCAATGGCCTATATTTCACGCCCCAATCCTATATAAACTCAAACTTGGTCTTCACTTCATTCACTCACAATTTAGTTCGATATTTCTCTAGTTTGCTCTCGATTTCAACTGTCAAATAGGATACCTAATTAAAAATGATGCTGTAAAAATTCATCGTATGTTCTGGTATTCCAACACATTCATCGTATTTCTGGTGTTGAATATCTAAGAAATATGATGCTGTAAAAATTCTAAGAAATTACCATAATACTTGCTTCTTTTTTCATATGTTGAATTAAAACCTTTCTCTGTCACCAGTATGGTACATGTGGAAAAAGAAGCAAGTATTATCGTAATTTCTTAGATTTTTTATTTGACAGTTGAAATTTTTATATCATATATTCCAGCACATTCATCGTATTTCTGGTGTTGAATATATTCCTCAACATTCATCGTATTTCTGGTTTTTATCTGATTTGACAATACATATACTAATTTCAAGGCGATGAGTATATGTATTGTCAAATCAGATAAAAACCAAAAATACGATGAATGTTGAGGAATATTTTCAACACCAGAACATAGGGGGTCCTGGATTGGGGCAACGCCCCCGGAAGAATTCTCTGACTATGATGTGAAGGTACGACTTTTTCACCATGCTCTTACATGGCGAAAAAGTGGTACCTTCACATCATAGTCTGAGTACTCAGAAAGAAAAATGTTGTTTCTTTGTCGATTAAAGTGACAAGCAATGTATAAGAGCATGGTGAAAAAGTCGTACCTTCACATCATAGTCAGAGAACTCTAGAAAGGAAAAATAATTCCATAAGCTAAACATATGGATTGGGGCAACGCCCCCGGAAGAATTTTTAATTAGGTATCCTATTTGACAGTTGAAATCGAGAGCAAACTAGAGAAATATCGAACTAAGTTAAACCATCGACGTTGGATTGGGGCGTGAAATATAGGCCGTTGGATGACCATAATCTCCTCGATGGAAATTCCATCGATACCCACTGCCCAATTTTAGTTTTGCTAGGCCACGTTGGATTGCAAAAGGCTTGTTTTGATGGTTGCCATAGGAACCGGCCTTATGTAAACCTAAGGACTAACAAATATTGGGGGTGATAAGATTATCGCTTAAAAGATTACTATGAGCAGGGGGTTGACACGCACACACAATGGTGTCATTTGAGTGTTAATGTAGGTGGGACCCATGGGATGTGGATCAACCATTCTACGACACCTGTTCTATAACAAATTACGTAATTTTAGGATTAACTAGACCGACGTCATCTCCCCCTTCTTCGTCGGTTCTTCTTCCTCTCCTCCAGTGCTCCTCTATTCCTCAGAGATGCTATTTTCAACAAGTTTTTCTTCCTCTTCCTCTCATGGATATGTTTAATAAATCCACGTAGACTTTGCTAGATCTGAAACCCCAAATCTACTTCTTCAGGTTTTTAATCTTCTTCTTCTGATGCTTCCATGGACTGTTAACAGTTGAATTATTATTATTTTATTTTTTTTGGACCGATAAACGATTTCATCGGCCGATTCGATCCGATTCTAACCGATCCGATCCACATAAAATCGCCGAGTAAACGCTGATTAACATCCGTGACCGAGTAAGTAAAGTCGTATCGGCCAATCACCGATACCCGAGTTAAGGCCGAGTAACTCGGGTGGATCGGCCGATCCGTACAACATTGGAGCAACAACTTCCTTATCATCATCATCGGTCATCGTCTTGATGTAGATATTCATTACAGTATCTGCATACGATGATGAATACATAAATCGGCAGAACAAAACAATAACTACGGTGTCAAAAGTCATTTCTGAGCTGGATATCCAGTTCTTACCAAGAACTTCCCTAGCTTTTAGTGGCCCTTCCTGGACAAAACAAAGCAAGATCAGCACAAAATTAGTAGGCACATCTTGTGCTAAGAACCAGAGAGAGCAGGAAGTTATCCAAAACAGTTGGAAGGCAAAAATAACCAACCAAAGGCGGTTATCACATAGTACAAAGGGACCAATGCATCAAATGAAAAGCTTTGTCCGCTACAAGACAGTATGTCAGTGTTGGAATGAACAGTAGTGATAAAACTTATCCGCTACAAGCTATCAAATGAAAAGCTTTGTCCATTTTTCAAACAATACGGGTCTTCCAGCTGATGGGAACTGGCTAAATGATAAACTTGCAAAAGCATGAACTAACATGATAAACTTGCAAAAGCATGCAAAAAACACAACCTTAATCGAAATCGCTAAACAAAAAAGTTACAGAAAGGTTTCTGGAAATTTGTATTTACACTCACATTATGTGACTGGTACACCATCTGTGCTGCTGTCAACATACCTGCAGTTAATGTGGAAATAGTTTGGATTAGTAAGCAAGCAGTCACCGATTCACGTTCATTAGATGCAATATGTCAATGTCAGAGGGGAAACATATTATGCCACTCACTAATTAGAGCGGAAACATATTATGCCAATCACTAGAGATGCACTTCACCAGAATCATACATTTAATTTATGAGGAGGCATATCAACTAAAAGAGACCAAATGAAATGATGCCTGAAAAATGCCAGGCAAATTAAGGAAAAGGAGGCTGGAATTCAAACTTACATTTCAAAGCCGTGATAGCCTGTAGACGAACATCTTCATGGAAATAACTAGAATGTCTTACCACAATCTTCAGAGATTCCTCCAAATATCTTTACACAATCAAAGAAGCCAAAACTTGGTTCACATGACAGTATCTGGACAAAATGAAGCAATGAACAGAAAAAGAGAGCAAGCAAAGGATACGGTGCATATGCACTCTTAGTATGTAAGGCGAATAAGCCAATGGCCTGAGTTGCTGCTGCCTTTTCATCCAAGACTCCTGTTCTTACACTAATATTGCGGACTCTTGGTTCATCATGGGCATCATCATCAGATGACACTCCACCAAACCCATTAATGTTCTCTTCACCATCAGACTCATCGATAACGACCGAAGACCCGTCATCAAGATTGCACGATGCAAATGCCAGAGGTACAACATGTGGAAGGTACTGGTCAGTTAGATGAATAACACTTTCAGTGGCATTCAGCATGGAGGAAAGTAACTAATCAAGCATTGAGACAGTGGTACTTTTATACAAAAGAAAGGCATACTTGTGAAAAACCATCATCTAAGATTTCAGCAACATTGCTGAAGAAGCCGTGGGTGTATTCGCGAAGCTCACTGAAATCCAAGGCAAAACCCTGAAAGGAAATTGAATCAACAACCTGAAGCATTTAATTTCTACCCAAAACAGAAGTTTTAAAGAAAATTACAGAAATTGCAGCTTCAATAAACGGGGGTAAGATGGGCTCCATCCTTTGTCTTCCGACTGCCATTGCAACTATTCCAACTAGCTCTGTAGCCCTCGCACGTGAACACAGGTCCTCGTCTCTGGAAAGCACCATGAAAATTTTCATCAGCTCCAGAACCTTCTCAGCATATGGAATAAAAGCTTGCTCTGCCGCAACTGCTACTGAACCAATAGCGGACTGCAGTATCGTTTATTATATCCAGGAAAAAAGAAGAAGTTAGCGATAAAAACATCAATTTAATAATTGAATTGAACCAAATTTATAAAGTGTGGAGATCAAAAAAGAATACACACCATGCATGTCTCTTGCAGATTGCGAGGACTATTTTGGAGGGCTGCAAGCAACCTCCCCATCAATGGTTCAAGAAAAGGAAGGATTTCTTCGCCCATGTTCTCACAAAATGCCGCCAAAGCATAGTATGATTTCTCCTGTAAAACGAAAGAGAAAAAGAAAACAAATACACATGTCACACGTGCACATGTAAAAGTATCCAACAATATTCTATTCAAGCACTACTTTGTTCTCCTATATATACCTTCACTTCCTCGGATGCATCCTCAAGAGCACTTAAAATACAAGGAAGAACACTGTCATAATGAGAAATAATCTCAGGCTGCAAATGCTCTGCAAATTGACCCAACGCAAATGATGCAGCACCTCTGATCATTTGTTCTTGATCCTTTAAAGCATTTAAGACAATAGGAAGAATGTGCTCCAGCTTATCTTTCATCTGGTCGTGACAACCCTCTGAAATAACGCCCAAGGCTGTCACAGATGCTTCCCGATATTTGGGGTTTGGGCTTTGAATGCTCAGCGAAGAAAATTCAAAAACTGGCGGGAAAACAAGCTTTGGGATGTTTACAGCCATTGTATCAATGACTTCAGCAGCAGCTCGATCCGCTGCAAGATCATCATCTTCATCTCCCTGGCCTGCTTCTGCAAATAAAGGGCACATAACTTGGAGAATCGGGATAACTAACTTGTGTTTCTTCAGGGAAATCGGTTTATATTTCGCAAGCCATGAAATAATTTGAATAGCCTGTAAGATTGAAAAGAACATATAAAATGGGTCAAAGGATCTACAATCTATAGTTAAAAGACAAAGAGTAAAGAAGAATATGACAATCAGTTTAATGTTATGTCGTTACCTGATGACGAATACTTGGTTCCAAAGTTTGACTTGAGCAAACTTCAAGAGAGAACTGTACTATAGATTTTACAGATTCTCCAAGAAGAGGTGCAGGAGATTCAATGACTTCATCAAAAATTTCAAAAGCAATTGATGCAACGTCCTCTTCACCGTTAGCAAGACATTGGCGTGATACATTCAAAATACAGGGAATAAATTCTCGAAACTTCACCTACAAAGTTAAAATAACGAAACAGATATAGAACATCAGATTCTCCTTCCAGAGAACAAGCCAATTTGTTACATTACAACAACCATGGCTGAAACAAGAGAAAGGAAAACTCGTGCTATAAATCAAGATTCTTGTAATGCTTCTAACAGATATTTGTACTCAAATTCCATGACCGCTATGCTAAAACCGAACCTACTTACCAACATATGGAATCAAGACACATATTGAGAAAATCATAGTTATCTATAGAAAATGGAAAAGCGGTGCTAATGAAACCGTGACCTTGTCATATGTGAACTGTGTATAAGTGAACCAGCACCCATTAACCATTTTATTTAATGGATCAACCACCAGATACAATTTATGATTAGACACACCACAACATCCAACTTCCTCAAGGTAACCAGGCATAAATACATAATTCGTAAAACGAATCAGTGAAGAAAATTCTACTAAACCATAACAGTTTTACATGATTTCCTTAGAATTTCACTTCTAATTAGACACTTAAATGATCATACTAGCAAATAGTATATTGATATACTCTAAAATTGAACGAAAAGTAATCTATACGACGAGCAGTCCTAACTTTTATGTGTTGTTTGACAAACAAAAAAGCTATACGATAGCATACCCCATAAATCAAGGGAATGTGAGGCTGCATAGTAAAGGAAGTAAAATAAGATGCAGTGCAGACCCTGTAACATGGAGATGAGATTCTAAGCATCTAGTTTGGGAACAAATATAACTTTGAAAGAAGAGAGACTATAAATCGCACTAAAAGCACAGTAGCAATGCCATGGCTACTATTATAGCTTACCACTTCACTCCCATCGTGGACGAACTCTAGAAAGGACCCTACTGCCCTGAAGAAGAGTAAAAAACGTCAATGAGAGAGGTATATTAAGAAGAAGAAAACGTAGGCACGATATTCTTTGCCGATAAAAAAAAAAATTTTATCACATTTCATGTAACAGGATGAAGTTATTACTTGAGAGCAGCGACTCTGACCCGTGTGCTGGCCTCATCTTGTAGGCACTTTAATAATAAAAATTGCAATTCTGAAAAATGTGTTTGAAATGTATTTCCAATTGTTTCGGTTAAAGAGCTGAATAGGATTAATGCCACCTGAAAAATTACCAAATCGAAGGTAAACATGCAGGTAATCAACTTACACATGAACGAAAACACCTAAAGATATAAACTAGAATGTAATGCAAACAACACTGTCACATGCCTGACAAAAAAAAAAAAAAAAAAAAAGGAAGAGGTAGACATCATTTACAATGCCAAGATACTAGTAACACCTTCTCAGTGTTAAAAAAAAATCAGATTATTATGTACAACAGTGAGCACAAATCCATGTCTTTTTTGGGGTGTATAAAAGTGCACAAGTGAATTTAGAGCTACTACACAAAAAACAAAGGTTTGCTCATTTCAAGATTCAGTCCACTTACGTGGTAGCAAACTGCAATATGAACTATCAATTATGTGGACATCATTTCAACCTTATGCATTGATCAAAAGACTATTATGTATGAATCAAAAGTCTTGGCAGTATCATTGTTAATCCCAATTCATTCACAAAAAAGAAATGTAACTAAAGCAGTAACGCAGTCCCATTAAATGAAAGAATAATTTAAAAAAAAATACTAACTTCTCTGTGATCTTCTTGAGGACTTCCAATGCATTGAAACAAAAACGGTAACAAATCTGGCCATTCCCCTTGCGGCACAGCATACTTTGCAATGATACTGACCACATTTGCACTCGCTCGCCTTACAGGAGGACTACACGAAAATCAAATGACAAAATAAATAAATAAATAAATAAAAGGAATTAAACTAATTTAATGGAAACTAACCTGTGTTCTATAGTAATGCTTTCGATTAAAGAAGACTTGACTAATTGGCGTAACTGAGGAGTAAGTTTAGCCCAATGACCAGTAATCTTCTTACGAAGAAGAACAGCAGATAGTTGTCTAACATTAGGTGTTTTAGCAGTTCTTAGATGATGAATCAAAGCTGGTATTACTTGTGGATCTTTTGCTAATCGTTTAATTTGATCTTCTGCTTGTCTTCTTGCATCATTATCTGGCATCAAGAATTGTATCAACAGTAATTCCAATGACTGAGCCATTTTCTTCTTCTACTGAAGAAGACTGAGAGGATGGATGATGAGGAAAACAAAAACCCTAAATTTGATGTTCGGCGATGGAGGCCAGGGTTTTGTTTTCCTTTTTATGTGAAAGCGGCGCTAAAAAAGACAGGTTTCTTTTTGACGCTCGCTTGACTGTGAAGCGTGAAGATGTGGTGGTTTTTACTCCTCCCAGCAAAAATGACTAAACAAGGGTTGTAAAGTTTAATGGGACATCTACCTAATGGTTATGGGCTGCATCGAAGGTTTTTTTTTTTTTTTTTTTCTTTTTTCTCCTAGAGATTGAAGGATGTTACTTGGGTTAATATGATAGGTTGTGAGCAAAGGCTATGAGTTGTCTCCAGAGGACATTAACTTGTTCATTGTACAGGAGAGACTACCCATATGAAATAGGGGATCTACTACAGGAAAGCTAATGAAAACACATATGTCGTACAGTAAAAAAAAAACGACCAAAATTTTGTAATGAGAAAAAAGTGGAGGAAAACTTTAGACTTAAAAGTTGACAAAACTTTAACCGTTTGGTTTCTATATTGTTTAGAAGGGAGATTGAGTGTTGTGTAGTCTTCACCCCCGACCATTTCTTCATCTGAACGAGTACATGAAAATGATTGGGGTGAAAGGGTAGTCTCAATGTACGGTCTACCGAGGAAGTTAAAAATATAGTGATTATAATACTAACGAGGTTGATGTTCTTTTGTTAACGTGGTTGTTATCTCCAACTATACTATGTGACGATCGGCGATGATATAGTGGTACAATGGCTTTAAAATTAGACTTGTCTAAGGCTTTTGATAGGCTTGAATGGCCTTTTTCTCAAGGTCTGTTAAGATATTTTGGCTTTAGTTAAACGGTCCAGTTATTCCAACTTATGGATTTACCTTAAGTGTTAACATATTTTCTGGTCATTGATTACTAACAATTCTAACGGACATGATTTAACACCGAAAACAAATTAATTTTAGTTTGGTTCAGCTTGGAGCCGTATTAAATATACTTGTTTGCGAGAGATATACGCACAATATCTTTTTGTTGCCTAAAAAACTAGTTGTAAAATTCTTACGCTATCTTCATCGTTCGAAGAAACTTATCATCTCTTTTTCTCTATCCCAATAGCGGAATTTTAAGTTTGAAGCTAAAGGTGTATACAAGATTATTTTTGGCTTTAGTTACCGAGTTCCTAGAGGGGTAGTTTATTCAAACTGGGCAAAAGAATGTTTGAACAATCAGCAAGTAGAATATCTAGCAATGCAGGGCTATGCAGGGTATTTAGTGGAGTTCTATGAAAGGCTGGATTGGAGGGTCCTTTCTGATATCTGTTATAGTTGACGAGCCAATGATAAAGATAGTATCAGATGATTCTGGCTCAGCGCGAGTGGTGGTTTGCTAATGTACTCGTGAAAAGTACTTCTGATAATGATGTTGTTTTCTGAAACATCGTATATGATAAGTTTCTACATACACATACGCGCTAGAAAGATGAACTCCCTACAAGTGACGTTAAATTGGAAGATCCAAGGAGGAGTTGGTTGCTGCAGAGTCTTGGCGAGCTTAATAAGCAATCTGCTCTACATGTATAAGTACTAGATGTTTTCCAGTGTCATCCTCAAGTTTCGTTGTATTCTATCAGTGATCACCATTTTGTGCTTCTTTTTCCCTGGATTAGAATCTTGAAACTTTCTTAGAGAACTACAATGTTCAATGCAAATGTTGTTTAGTTATGTAAAGAAATCTTGACTTTCACTATTCTCTTTTTGTGGTTTTATGTTGTTGGCTAACCCGAGGAAGAAGATAAGAATATTGCGTCCATTTTTCTAGGTAACAAAGCGATATTGAGTGTATCTCTCTCGCAAATCAATCGGCTTGAGCCGAACCATACACACATCAATTAGTTTTTGGTTTTTTTTATTATGTTTGTTGGATTGTTTATTATTCAATGGACAAGAAATGAAGTTGAAAATTAAGGTAAATCCATAAGTTATACTAATCGGACCGTTACTTATTTATCAATGTATTTTTACTGCTAATGTTTATGTGTTTCTTTATGGTTGTCCTTGTGAGGGATTCACCCCTACTAGATGTATTAGACATGGTGATCCCATGTCTCCTTACATCTTCATCATTGTCATGGAACACTTAACTAGACGTTTTACTTATGATCAACAACATCATTTAATCACAGGTATGGAGGTTGCTAGAAAGGCACTCACAATTTCATACTTTCTTTTTGTTGATGACATTCTCGTATATGCAAAAGCAAATATGCATAATGTCAATAGTATTTTATATATTCTTGATAAAATTCGTCAATACTTTGGCCAAACTGCTTAACTACTTCAGCAAACTACAGTGTACTTCAGTGGCAATATGAGTGACAGTTCTTGTATGTATTTAGCTAATGCTCTTAATATAGATTTTACTAAGGAGTCTGAAACGTATCTAGGGCTTCCACTTTTTATTGGTCACCATAAGAATCAGATAATTATGTACTCTTTTGATGACATGCTTAAAAACTGGAAAGGTAAATCTTTAATCAAGCTGGTAGGACTATTATGATTAAACATGTTTTGAAACTTTACCTTCTCATTACATGGGTAGTTTTATTATTCCTAAAAACATGATTAACAAGATGAGAAGGTTTTGGTGGGGTCATACGGGCTCTAAAGGTATACACTTTATTGCTTTGAAAGAATTGTGTAATGAGTTTAACTTTTATAAGTCTAGAGGTTTTCAACTTTGCCCTTCTTACCAAACTTGGTTTGAAGCTTTGTAGTAATCTTGATGAGTTATGTGTTAGAGTCCTAAAGGCCAAAAACTTTTAAGGATTTTAATTTTCTTCATTTAACTGAGCTTAAAAAGGAATGTTCTTGATTATGGAGTAGCATTCACTCTGGCCTTACCATTATTAAACAAAATTCTTGTTGGGCAGTAAGGGCAATTCCTATGGGG
>JAJJMA010308065.1:0-13339 GCA_023529015.1 Papaver nudicaule
GTGACTCGTAATCCACTTGAGAGGTTAAGGTTTGATACGTTGGTTTCAATGGAGATCTGCATTGGATTCGTCTATGCATAATACATGTCAGGTAGGCCGTAGAAGCAACAATTGGTAGAGTACCAGACTTAGCTAGTAGTAGAATACGAGAAAGTAGTGCTTCTACCGAGTCTTGCCGTGCCGTCTTTTACTTGCCAATTTGGTACTGTCAAAGCAAAAAGTAATCAGGTCTATTAATCCATGAACCATATTTTTCGGCCGAGAAAAAAATTTGGGGGCCGCGCGCTAGCCGACAAAATGGGGACATTTTGGTCATAATTTTTTTCAAAAAGGCTAATCTACCCTTGGACTAATTAACACTAATTTTTATGATTAGTGTTAATAATAATTGTTAGTGTTAATGATTTTAATTAAATTAAATTTAAACATAAAATCTGATTTTAATTTTTGGGTGAGAAAAATCTTGGGTTTTGGGGGGAGAAGAGGGGAAAAAAAAACCTAGGTTTGTTTGGTGAGATTTGTGATTTTTGTGGTTCACAATGAGTGAATCAAGTGATTCTGAGATGGATAATCCTTTCATATTACTTCCTCGCAACAACAACAACAACAACAACAACAACAACAACAACAACAACAATCGTTTAATGGTTGATTCTTCATCTCTTGGAGGACCTCTTTTTGAAGATGAAGATGGATTTTATGAGCCAAATGTGAATGATGAGCCGATTTATGATGAACCCAATCCTTCTAATGCACAGGTATATTTATAAATCTTGTTTATACTCATTTCTATAGCTCGAATCCATGAAAAGATGAGATTTTTATGCGTATTTTGCGTGCCCAGAAAGATTTTCGGCTAGGAAACTTTGAAAAATGAGCAAGCCGAAACAGTTTCGGCTGAGATTTTTCATATATTTACTTAGCCGAAACCACCTGTATATTTCTGAGAAATATGTATTTTCGGCCCATACAATAATTTCAATGTCTGAGCCGAATCTAGGTAAATTTTTTGAAAATATATGGAAACCACAGAGACAATTTCGGCTCAAAGTTTCGTGAACAGCCTGAAAGCCGAAACAATTTCGGCTGAGAATAGTAGTTTATCGTGTGAGCCGAAATTGATTCTAACTTTCGCTTTTTTTTTATAGGTCGCACTCGCAAACCATGTAAATCAAGAGCTCTTCTCTCGGACCATTCACGAAGATACTAGAGAGGAATATTTGAAGGGAATTGGATTGGTAGGTAACTAATAGTTTTATTTTCTTAGTCTATTTCCTACAAAATAATATCTAACTAATACTTTATTTTCTTACAAATGTAGACGTGGTATTCAAGGGAAGAAGTCATTGCCTGGGTTAAGAAACAAGCAAGAGAACTAATGTGCGCAGTTGTAATCGGTAGAGATACTCATAAAAACCGTTTGGTGATGGTTTGTGAGAGAAGCGGAAAAGATATAAATAATAAAAAGAAGGGTTATGTGTATGTGAAAACCTCATCCCGGATCCCTTATAAGACTAAAACAAGGAAGATAAAATGTCCTTTCAAGCTAGTTTTCAACTTTTTGGGCCATGAAAAGCATTGGGTGATGAACGCTACCATGGATTGTCGTCATAACCATCCACGGCCATTTGATTTTCACGGACACCCCACGATTGGAAGGCTTAAACCCCATGAAAAGTTGCAAGTTGAACGGTTGTCTAAAGCAAGAATTGGAGTACGTCACATTCTTACCAAGTTGAAGTTGGACGATCCAAGCAACAAGTCAACACGGCAAACCATCTACAACGCAAGGATGCAAATAAAAATTAGAGATACAAAAGGAAGGAATGTGATGCAACAATTGTTTCAAGTGGCAAGGGCGAATGGTTACACCACGGATGTTAAATTGGATGAGTTTAGACAAGTCACTCACCTATTAATTGCCGATCCGGATTGTCTCAAATTGGCTCTATGCTTTCCACAAGTTCTTATTATGGACTCTACTTACAAGACTAATAAGTACAAGATGCCATTGTTGAACGTTGTTGGCCATACCTCGACGAAGTCACCCTTCACCGTGGCTTTCGTTTTCATGAGAAACGAGAAGAAGGCAAGTTACAAATGGGCGTTAGAGAGAGTTAAATATCTATACGAGGAAGAGCTTCCAAGGGTGATAGTAACCGACAATGAGAGTGCATTGATGTGGGCTATAACAAAGGTATTTCCCGGCGCCGTTAACTTTCTTTGTACGTTTCACATAGCTAAGAATGTGGAGAAGAAATGTCATCCGATTATTCAACCTTTCAAGAAGATAAGTGAACTAGAGAAGATTTCAAAGTTACCGGCGGAAGTGCGAGAAGCCAAGAAAGAAGAGTTCCTTGTGGATTATGCCGACAAGCAAGAGAAGTACGCATTATTCACGACACATTGGGAAGCATTGGTTTTTTCCGAAACCTTGGCGATTTACAACCGGAATTACCAACGTTTGGTTGATCATTGGGGAGTTACCAAGTACCCGGAAATCATGCCCTACTTAGATAAAGTATTGAAGCACCGGGAAAAGTTCGTGCATATGTTTACGAACAAGATTAAACACTTCGACAACCAAGCAACAAGTATGTGTGAGTCGGCTCACCACCGGTTGAAGGTAAATCTTTTTGGATGTCGTGACACCTTTGTCACCGTGTTTGATGCTATACGTGAGTATAATAGAAGTGATATTATAAACATCCATACGAAGTTCGAAAAAAGCCTTCTCCAAGTGTGCAAGTTCGAAGAACCTCTTCTCGATGGGAAGGATTGTACATGGATAAGGCATTTAAGTTTGAATGTCTCCCATTTGTGTATTAAGTTGGTGATGAAGCAAGTGGCATTGGCGGTGAAGCATAAGTATAGGCCAAGAGCAAATTGTACTTGTCCGATAAAGACAACAATGGGACTTCCATGTCCACATATGTGTGCCGGGTATAAGGATAAAGTGATACCTTTGGATGCTATAGATCCTCATTGGAAGCAATTGAGTTTCCATCCTCGTCCTACCGATCGCGTAGCGGAAGGGTTTGGGGCCACACCATTTGGAAGAATTCTAATGGAGAAGTTTGATTACATGAATGGTATCGAAAAGCAAAGGATAATGGATGGTTTGAAGCCACTTTTGGAACAATATACCATTGCCGATGTTTTGGAACCGATTGAAGGAGACGAAAAGGGTAGGCAAAGTACCAAGGTTACGAAAAAGATGCAACGGAAGCTCAACTCCTTTTTATTGTCAACGGGTAGAGATCTATCCGGAGTTGAACACGTCCAAGCAAAGTATGATGAGGAAAGAAAAGCATTGGCGAAGGAGGGGATAAAGGTAAGTGATAGTAATCCAAGCAAGAGAAGTCGTTCAACTAGGGATGGAGCTTCATCGAGTGGTCCCTCAACACTTCCTCAACAACAAAGTACTTTAGCAAAGAAAGGGAAAGGCATTTTATCGAAGCCCGCGGGGATGAAGGTAAGTGGTAGTAATCCAAGTAAGAAAAGTCGCTTAAGTGGCCCTTCAACACTTCCACAACAACAAAGTACTTTAGCAAAGAAAGGGAAAGGCATTTTGGCGAAGATAGACATCAAGGAAGACGAGTCTTTGCCGAAGTCTAAAATAGAAACATGGGGATGGAGTCCTTCTTGTTTTAAAAAGAAAAACAAGAAGGAAGACGACTATTTGGATTGGCTTCCACCTATCATCCACAACCATATTGAGAGCATAGAAGATGTCCCAAAAGATGGAAATTGTGGTTTTCACGTTGTGGCAAAGCAATTAGGACCTTTTGATTTGGAGGATAGGCACAAGGGGGACGTGTGCATGTATATTCGCGAGAAGATGTGCGAAACTTTGGAACACAACCGTTCTTTTTACTACACAATGTTGAGAGGTGGGGATAAAGGCGACGAAGGAGTAGAGGAGGAGTATGAGAATATGAGAAAGCGTCTACTAGGTAGTGATGTGCTTACAAGGGATTATTGGATGAAGTTTCCCATTTGTGGTTTCCTCATTGCGCAGACATTTTATTGCGTCGTCCACAATTTCTCCGTTGCGTTTAGTGAAACTTATGCACCTCCGGGAGTTCCTTGTGATGAAGTTTTGAGGGGTAGAAGGCTTTTTATTGCCTTTGTTGAAAAGAATCATTTCATCGGTCTCAAGCTCAAGTTGGGTTGCCCAATACCTCCATTGTCGTATAGTGCATATTGGCCGGGCTACGACCCCAACTACTCGGGTGATTGGTGTGAAGATTACTCCGGGGAAATGGCGATGTGGAAGGCGCAAACCATTAAAGTTGCACGTGAAGTCCGCATTAATTTGTGTGACTATGAAGATTTTGAGGATATGCAAGACATGCAAGAAGCCCTTCAAATAATGGATGACGAGGTTCAAATAATTGAAGAAGTGCCGGATTTGAACGTAGCAATTGAAGAAGACAAAGATTGGATCTCGGACTTGAATGTAGGACTTGAAGAAATGGATGTAGGCTCTCAATGGTGTTGTCGAGATAGACAGTGACAATTTCGGCTCAGTATGCTGTTATACTGTCTGAGCCGAAACTACATATTTCTGCCATGCAAACCATGTTATAGTTTCGGCTCAGACTCTTTTTTTGCGGGGGCGCCAAAACTGTTTCGGCAGATGGCTTGTTTTGTGGTTACAAGCCGAAATTTATTCTGTGTTTCGGCTTGGCTTTGTTATATGTGTTGTAAGACGAACTCTTTAGTTTTAAATATTAAGTATTATGCCGGTTTCTAAAATACCAAATTCATCATTCATAAAATAAAAGCATTACATTAATGATAACCCCATATTACATAATCAAAGCATAATGATAGAACCGTATTAATTAAGAGGCAACTAACTCAATCCACATATCTTGATACGAGAAAATCCTTGATGAGATGGTAGTGTTGTTCGTACTTGAAGTGTTTCCCTTTCCATTGGTGCCATTCCTTCAAAGTCCTAGCCACATTTTCTTCCTCGTTCTCATCTTGAATTTGAGCTCGGACTAGTCTCCCCAAGTGCATGAATTGTTGAACCTTTTTGTGTATTTTGCTCCATCGCGCCGACAACGCATTCACATCTCGCACCACTTTTCGGGGAGTTTTTTCGTTGAAGTTTCGTTGGACATAAAACCACAAACTTGACCAATTCACTCCATAACGAAGGCGTTTGATTTCATTCGGAATTGGATACAACAACATAAGATTGCCACAAAGACAATTATCTTCACCCCACGTAAATTTAGGACGGGGTTTAGGCGCATCGGGTAGGGAGTCTAGAGGATTCTTGTGTTGTTTTTGAATGTTAGATGAGGAAGAAGAAGAACCGGTAGAAGATTTGGATGCGGATGAAGTTTTGCATCGCTTGACAATTGGGTTTCCATAGTGTCTAGGAGGAGATGGATACCATCTCTTAAATGGAGGTGAAGTGAATAGAGGAGGAGATGTAGATGAAGGTTTTTTGTAGTAGTAGTTATCAATTATCTCCTTTGTTATGTTCCTTTTATTTGGGGGAGAAGAAGAGGATGAAGGAGGTTGAGACATTTTATGGAGTAGAGATTTAGAATAGAAATTTGGTTGCAAGTGAGTTTGGGATGGGTTTGAATTATATAGACAACAAGCCCCAACGGCTATTTTTTCGAAAATACTACCGTTGGAACTTTACAGAACAAGTTTCGGCTCATACCAAGGAAGGGAAAGGCAAGCCGACAGAATTTCGGCTCAGACGACATGAAATAACGTAAGCCGACACAGAATCGGCTCTGATAACATGAAATAACGTAAGCCGAAACAGCATCGGCTCAGACGACATGAAATAACGTAAGCCGAAACAGTATCGGCACTCATGACATGAAATAACGTAAGCCGAAATACAGGTTCAGCATCTAAACAGTACACATCCAAATGATAGTATTCAAGACGAAATAAAGTTTAACTAACAAAATAACAACTCAACGATACAATTGGCTCACCATCAAAGGATGTTTAAGTCTGCCCATAACATAAAAGAAGAACAATACCAAAACACTTAATAATACTCAACCAGTGAAACCAGTTCCAAACCGTGTTCGGCTGCGGATTAGTTCCCAGCTCGGTCCGCCATTGGCCTCAACAAGTGGACGGAGACGTGCAACTTCAACGCAAAGTGTACAACCACAAGGGAAAATTTCCACACCCTCACCAACCCTCTTTCTTTTAAGATTACGAGGTACATTTGCTTGCCATTCATCATGATCGACAAATCTTTCGACTTGCTGAGGAAGAAAATCACGATAATCCCTACGCAGGCCAGGAGCATATTCCCCACGCAAATGCTGTGGTCGTGGAAGAGGGGGATCAATGTGTTCATCCCTTTCACGTCGTGTTTCAATCACGCTTGGATCATCCTCACGAATTGGTGGTGGGGGAGATTGATAAACAACAATTGCAAGGGACTCGCTGTTGCAAATATCAATACAAGTAAAACAGACAAATTTTCGGCTTACATTTATCAATACCTACTTGAGCCGAAATTTAAGTATACACGTGGAAAGGGCTGGAAATAAGAATCAATTTCGGCCCACACTATCCTGGACTGTATGGGCCGAAACTAATCCATATAGTTATCAATAAAGTGCTTTAGTGTCGGCTGGGTGTTTTGATTACATTTATGGGCCGAAAATATTTCTGGGCACGTAAATAACACATAAAAATCTTGTGTTTAAACTAGTATATCAATCAAACACACAAATAAGTCGATGGGTATCTGTATAATACCTTCCTTGACGCATCCCGAGTTGTTCTTGCTCCGATTGATCTTCATTTGGGGGGATTGATTCTTCTAGTTGAGCTCCAAGGTTTTCAACTTCAGAATGGGGTTTGCTAATCACACTTTTCATGCCAATGTTCTGATTTTGTGAGTGTTACTAGTCGTTATATTTTGATTGAGGGTTTATGATTTTTTTTTTGGGGGGGTTTTTGTTTTTTTAGGTTCTTTTTTAGTTGTAAGGGAGTAGTAGGTATGGAAAAGAAGATAAGGAGAGAGATTGAAAAAATAAATCTGATTTATAATAAGCCTTGGACCAGTTTCGGCTCATTCGACATACAACTATCGTCTGCCGAAAGAGTTTCGGCTTAGGTAAGGAAACAGGTTCATGGGCCGAAACCTTTTCGGCCCAGGGTGTTAACATGCCTTCAGAGCCGAAACTGTCTCTGTCATTGGCAAATGATGAACACGCAAGAAAGATTATATGCGAAACACACCATACAGAGACATATATATATTAAAACACGCCATTGTACTTAACATAACTGATTCAAATGTACTTAAAGAGTGAAACCTAAACGATTCAAATGTACTTAAAAATAAAACCATAAGCCATCATTGTTTTGAAATACTAATTAACGACCTCTCTTGTTTTGTCCTCGACCACGACCATCTTGTCCATTGCCTCCACTCGTACCTTCGTCTTCTTGCCGACTCCTCTTGGTCTTCTTTGGGGCCTCCTCCACCCGAAGAGAAGCTTCACCCTTTTCAAAGATTTTGGTCAAATCCGCGACGCATTTTTCTTGCTCTTGCACCGTTAGTCCTCCCTTTTTGCACCTGATTTTTTCACCCACTTTTTTCAAAAGAGCGGTTCCTTGCTTGACCTATTGCCATGCAAATAACAATATTAGTTAGATATTTCTTAACATTAAAAAAAAAGATAAAACACTTACAAAATCAGTTGAAAACACTTACCATGGTCATACACATCTTCTTCCATTCTCCCGCAGTCGAGGGAACCTTGATGTTACCTAGAGCAGCCTGCCTCTGAGCCTCCCTCTCAGCTTCTTCTGCAATCATCTCAGCTTCTTCGGCATCCGCAATGTCTTGTTGAGCCCGGTTAATGACTAAAGGATGAGATTGTTGGGCATACCAGTCTGCATATCCCCCCGCTTGCTCCTCATCGTTACCTACAATTTTCAAGTAACTGCCCTCATCGAAAAGAGCGGGGTCATACGCGTTAACCGTTGCAGGAAGTAGGTTGTCATAACGATCTGTCCACGTTTTATAGTCCGGTGTCGGGTGATATGTGGGGATCCAGTTTCCGAAAGTGCTTTGTGTTGCATTCGAACGACCTAGAGGCGCCAACTTATACTTATTATCGATATCTCTCGGAACATTTTGTATAATTCCCATTTGTCGAAGAATCCGTCTTGGGTCGTATATAAGTTTCCCTCCTGGGTACCAAATTGGTCCTTAGTAGGTTGCGAGTGAGGTTGATGGCACTTGCTCCGTTCCTTCCTCTTGGACAATATTGTACGGGTTGAATTCAACATCTTCAAAGTCGAAATTGTCCATATTCTTCCTGACTTCTATCAATTTCTCAACCTTACCCTTTTCCCTTGGTTTCTTGAAAACCCACTTTCCTCCAGTAGGCATACCTTCCGCCCATTCGGGATCTATTGGCATCTGCGTAGGGTCATCCGACTTTGGAACCAAGCTTTTAAAATGATCATATGTAAAAGCCTAAACACAAAACACGATAAAATTAAACCTCAACATGTTAGGGTTTATGCCAACACGGTAGTAACAGTGACAATTTCGGCCCAGAAAATATACAAAACTCACAGCCGAAATGTTTTCGGCCCAGAAAAATATACAACACTAAGAGCCGAAACAGTGTCGGCCCAGAAAAATATACAACACTCAGAGCCGAAACAGTGTCGGCCCTTAGAGTTGCAGAATAATTTAAGCCGAAACTATGTCGGCTCATAAGTGTAAGGTGAATCCTAAGCCGAAAATGCCCCTGTGTATGCATGAAATTGAATTCAAGGGGTAATGTTTGCCGACGATTACCTGTAGCAAGCTGAAATTCCCCCTTAAATTAACCGGATGGCGCCTAGAGGCAACTGAGAGGCCATCAAGAAGGTAAGCAAGAGTAGCCGTACCCCAAGCGTACTTCCTTTTATTCTCCAACGGACTCAACCATTGGAGAAAATGCGCGCTCACCTTGTTTCCCGTGTTGTCAGGAAATAAAACAGCTCCAAGAGTGTACAACAAATACGCACCTGCATGGTATTTATAGTGGTCAGGGTTCACGGGGGGCACGAGATTCTTTACTCCTTTCCTTATTTCTTCTTGTCTTTTTAGTTCTCTTGCCTTGGTTCCCCCGAACTCGGTCTTCAAATGAGCCAACTTGATCTTGGAGCCCTTCTTAACTGTCATACGATCTTGATTCTCGGCCACGGACGCTTCGAACTCGAAAGTGGTCTTCGATGAATCCCAACCAAGAACCTCCTCGGCCAAAACTTTTAGTTGGTCCCAATTCTTCGACGCATACTCGGCACACGGGTTGACCCCATCAACCGCAAGACCAAGAATCTTCTCAGGATCATCTAAAGTGAATCCCACCTCATATTTCGGAAACTGAAAGGTATACACCTCTGGATGAAACCTTTCAACCATAGCGGAGCATGTCACCATGTCATACTCGCTCTGTCTATTGATGACCGCTGGGTATAGGCCCGATTGTCTAACCAAATCTTGGATGGGTTGTAATTCCTCATTGATGTCCCAAACAGCCGCGCTTTGATTTCTCAAAAGCCGAACTGCATCTTTGTGATCCTACAAAAATCATCGTTTTACAAGTAATCCAAAACGACTTAGTTATCGCGAAGAAGACATAATAAAAACAACAACCAAGGTTTAGGCAAATACCTTCATGCGGTAGATGACAGACGCCCAAGACTGCTGGTAGCCAATGAGCACTTGTCCTCCATCTTGAGGAAGACCGATGTCGGGTTCGTCATCTTGAACAAGGAACTTATCGTCCGAAGGAACATGTGTGCCTCGCACTCTTTCTTTTTTGCCTTCTCCTTCTTCTTCTACAGAAGTAGAAGTGTTTTTCTTTCTGTTTGCCTTTACTTTTGGTACCCTTGGTTTCTTTCCTTTTCTCTTAGCGTTCGCATCTTCGTAAACGTTTTCATCTTTGCTTTCCTCCTCTCTATCAACTCTTCTTGGCATGTCTCCAGGTTCTTGGATGACAGGCCCCCCTCTGGGAATAAATGCCCGCAACAAATCTTCGTCCTCAGCCGCTAGCGGGGCTGTATCCTTAGTCCTTGCAGAAGCCGTTATTCTTTTCTCGCCGACTCGGGGGCCTAGTGTTGGTGCATTTACTTGGGGAGTAACTTCCCCTCTTATTCCCCTGTGGTATCATAAAAACATTCATCATTGAAACATTCATCGATAAAACACAATGTAATTTGGATGAAAAACATCTAAACATGCTACACAGAAACATTTTCGGCCTACACGATAATATGTTTATCTGGGCCGAAAATACTAGATGAAAATGGCAGCTATGCTGCTAGTTTCGGCCTAGAGAGATATTCTATCGCCTGGGCCGAAAAACAAAGTGCCAGCTATCACCTAATCTGAAATTTCGGCCTAGAAATATTTGAATTTCTCCAAGCCGAAACGATTTCGGCTTAAGATCTAGAATTATTTCTAGGCCGAAATTTTTTCTGGGGTTCCAATTTCGGCCTAGATAAATTTTGAATTTATCCAAGCCGAAATGATTTCGGCTTAAGATGTAAAACTCTGTCTAGGCCGAAATTCTCTCTGGGTTCGAAAAATACAAGATAAATTCAAGCCAAATTCATCGATTCGATGTATGTTTATCAAGGAAACTCAAATAATTCAATAGGGGTTGCTGAAATCACCTTCTATAACGCATATCGGGTTGTATTGGGGGGGGGTTTCCTCTCCGGTAGCATCGATTTGGCTACTTCCTTCACCGGTGTCCTCTTGTTCTTCTTCGTTTCGATTCGATGATGCATCCTTGGGTTTATTGGAGATTTTAAGGATTAGTTTCTTCGGATTTTTCGGCGGCATTTAATCGACGGAGAAATTTCGTTAATCGTCGATGAATTCGTCGTTTAAACGAAAGAAAAAAGAGGGAAAAAAGTCTCGGTTTTTCGGCAGTGAGGAAGAAGAAGAAAACTGAAATAGATTAGGAGAATTTTTGGGTTGGGTTAAGATTAGGATTAGTGGAGGGTAATTTGGTAATCTCATGGTTTTAAAGGGTATTTTAGTCTATTCACCTACTTTTGTCGGCTAGCGCGCGGCCCCCAAATTTTTTTCTCGGCCGAAAAATACGGTGCACCACGAACCCGATAAGTCCTCAGTGGATTGACGACGGATTGAAATCGACTGATTTTTTTTTTTTGACAATACGAAGGTTAAAATTTATTGATATGAAAAAATAGACAAAACAAACCTGAGCCCAAAGGCCCAAGTCCCATACAACATTACATAGCAGAAATATCAGTTTCCACTCATATTCATAACCTCCTCCCAATTTAATATTAAATCTCTCAAATGAACAAATTTAAACCGACTGATTACTACTAAATCTCAGGAATATCCAACGCAAGATATATAATGGATGTGTTTTGTACTTTTATGTATGTTTTGGGGTTTGCAGTTTTGACTTTTGTCATGCAGTTGGGTTTGTAAGCTCTTTGAGCTATTTCTGCTTACATCTAGTAAGCTTTTTTCAATCAATACCATAAGTTTGCTGATCAAAAAAAAAAAAATGGATATGTTTTCACAGCTAATCATAATTGCTTTGGCAGGTTAGACTTAGACCCACCAAAGCAAAATGTTGAGTGAACCCACCAATGTGTATGTCACACTCAAGTACAAGTCACAATTAATGCATGATCATGGATGTGTGTTAGCTAAGATCTAATGAGAACTAAGAATCTCAATTATTATTCATCAATTTAATTTAATTATTAATATTAACAAGAAGATATGAATTCTCAGTCAGCTGCCCCACCCCAATTAAAACGAACAGCAGCATGGTTTGGACTTTGGACAGTAATCTCAATCAAATGAACCAAAGTCTTTTTTCTTTTCTTTTTTAAATTTTGACATGCCAAGCTGGGTTAAGGAGACCCAAACCAAACAACAAGAAGGAAAACAAAGAAACAAGAAAAACAAAAAACCAGAATTAAACTCTGGTATAAACTCTGCCCGCCTTATCCGCCGCCAAAATCTCCCTAAAATCCGTAGTAAATTCTCTAGAGTCCAACTGCTGATACTTCTCAATAGGGTGAATGTTGGCTAAATAGTCAGCAGCTTTATTGCACTCTCTGTAACAATGACTAATCTTGTAAGAGCTGAACTTCTTTAAACGAGATTTCACTCTTCTCCAAACTTGAATAGCACTCCAAGGTGGTTCAAAAACCTCATTTGTCAACATCAGACAAACACTCATAGAGTCAAGACAGAGATGAATCCTACCAGCCTGAATTTTCTCAGCAAGAATTAGACCCAATTCAGCACCTTGCAACTCATGAACAGTAATAGAGATAGGTTGAGAGCCTCCACAAGCAGCAATTAAAGTATCTCCTAAGGAATCCCTTATCAAAGCTCCAAAACCAGCCGAATCTTCTCCCTTTGAGCCATCAACATTTATCATAACATCATACCCTGTAGGAGCAATCCAGGAACACAGAATAGGCTTCTTAAGAATAAACTCACAATTAATCCCCCAGGAATGAAAGAAAGCTCTAAATTCTGGTTTATCTTCAGTCTTCAAATTCTGAGAACTAAGCTTCAAACAGACTTCATGAACAATCAGAAAACTAACTTGCTCAACAGAATTAGATTCGGCAGAAAAATCCCTGGTATTTCTCTCCCTCCAAATCATATAGATATAACTGTTGAATATCATCCTTTTGATAAGACTGACAAGAGTAGTGCCTTTAAAGTTCTGAATGCACCAGTCAATTTCTCCCCTCCAACTGCTATTTAAGGATCTGCAGTAACCCATTTTAAAGAGAAGACCTGACCAAATCTGAGAGGCAAAAGGACATTCATAAAATAAATGACCTTCATTCTCACACAAAACATCACAAAATAAGCAAGTAGCACTCTCAATGACTCCCCACTTCATCAGTTTATCTCTGGTCTTTAATCTACCATGAAGAGCCACCCAAGTAATAAAAGAATGTCTTGGAATGTGATATTTGAACCACACAAGACAGTTCCAAGGAGAAGGAGGACTGTGAGGGCCAATCACTTTGTAAGCACTTTTCACAGTGAATTCTCCAGAAGTACTAGGAATCCATATCAACTTGTCCCTTTCACTGCTACAGAACTCAGCTTGAGTAATCTGGTTGAAGACAACAACATCATTCTCATTATCACTACATGGCAAATGCCAATCATCACCTTCAATGAACTCAAAAACAAGACAATTTTCATTAGGAAAAAACTGTTTCACTATCTCTTGATCCACCCAATCAATCAGCTTACCCTTTGGATGCCATTTATCAGTCAAAAATTTAGTATTTGCTC
>JAJJMA010308071.1:0-28769 GCA_023529015.1 Papaver nudicaule
GATCGGCGGCGGCGAAACGGGCGCGGCGCTCGGTGCGGCCCGGCTCGGCTGGCTGGCCGTCGGCGGCGATCCGCGGACGGTGCTGACCAAGCCGCCGGTGCGCGCCGAATACGCGCCGGACGCCGCCCGCCATGCGCTGCTGCGCGAACGCCTCGACGCGTTCCGCGCGCTGTACCGCCACGTGCGCCCGCTGTACGAACCGTCGCGCGCGCGGCTCGCGTAAGCGCCGCCGCGGCGCGCCAACCAGCCGGCGGCCGCGCGCAAGACATGCGGTACAGTGGATGCCGTCGTGCGGCCCGCCGGCCGGTCCGCGGGCGGCCCCCCCAGCTCCGAACCGAATCGCTATCGTGTCCAAGTCCTCAGAAAAACTCGATCTCGCCACGCGTGCCGCGTGGCTCTACTACGTCGCGGGCGACACGCAGAACGAAATCGCCGAAAAGCTGCAGGTGTCGCGCCCGGTCGCGCAGCGCCTCGTCGCGTTCGCGGTCGAGAAGAACCTGATCCGCGTGCGCGTCGACCACCAGCTCGCCGACTGTCTCGATCTCGGCGCGCAACTGTCGAAGCGCTACGGCCTCGCGATGTGCGAAGTCGTGCCCGTCGATGCCGATGCGCCCGACGCGATCGACCGCAAGCTCGCGGTCGCCGGCGCGCAGGTGATGGAGCGCTACCTGGGCGAGACGCGGCCGATGGTGATCGCCGTCAGCAGCGGCCGGACGCTGAAGGCGGCCGTCGCGCAGATCGCGCAGATCGACCGGCCGCAGCACCGGCTCGTGTCGATGGTCGGCGCGATCGCGGCCGACGGCTCGTCGAACCGCTACGACGTCGCGCAGTACATCTCCGAGAAGACCGGCAGCAAGCACTTCCTGCTGCCCGCGCCGCTGTTCGCCGACAGTCCCGCCGAGCGCGCGCAGTGGTGCAACCACCGGCTGTACCGGATCGTCGATGCGCTGTCGGGCAAGGCCGACGTCGCGTTCGTCGGGATCGGCAACATCGGCCCGCACTGCCCGCTGTACGAAGACGGCTTCATTACCGAACAGGAACGCGACGAGATGACCGCGCTCGGCGCGGTGGCCGAACTGCTCGGCGTGCCGATCGACGCGCAGGGCAAGCTGATCGACGTGTCGACCAGCGCGCGCGTGACGAGCGTGTCGCTCGCGACGCCGCCGAAACGCCCGACGATCGCGTTCGCGGGCGGCCCGAAGAAACGCGACGCGGTGATCGCCGCGCTGCGCGGCGGCTGGCTGTCGGGCCTCGTCACCGACGAACCCTGCGCGCGCGCCGCGCTCGACGCGAAGGCGGCCTGACACCTTAGGGCCTGTTCACGCGAATAACGGGCTTGCGCCGGCCCTGGCCGCATACCCCACGCCGCACTCGAACGCTCAGGCCGTGCGCGGCGCCGGAAACGCATGCCGGCGCGCGCGCCACGCGCCGACCCACGCGGCCGCCAGCAGCGCCACGAGCACCCACGGAATCGCGCCGGCGCCGGTTGCGCCGAGCAGCATCCCGCCTGCGATGCCGCCGCCGGCGATCGCGAGATTCCACACCGTCACGAGCATCGACTGCGCGACGTCGGCCGACTCCCCCGCCGCGTTCGCGGCAGCGGTCTGGAACAGCGTGGGCGCGCCGCCGAACGCGAGCCCCCACAGCGCGGCACCCGCATAAACGACCGTCATCCCCGATCCGGCGCCGAGCATCGCCGCCGCGAGCGCGAACAGCGCGATGCTCGCAAGCGTCAGGCGCCGTTGCGCGGCGCCGATCCACGCGCCCGTCAGCGCGATGCCGACCAGCGACGCGATGCCGAACACCAGCAGCACCACGTCGACCTGCGCCCCCATCCGCACGCCCGCGAGGAACGGCGCGATGTACGTGTACAGCATGTTGTGCGCAAGCACGTACGCGAACATCACGGTCAGCACCGGCCGCACGCCGGGCAGCGTCATCACGCCGAGCACCGGTTCGCGCGCGCCGGCCTGCTGCCCCGGGTAATCGGGCACGCGCAAGCGGATCCAGCCGATCAGCGCGAGCGCCGCGAGCGTGATCAACGCGAACGCGACACGCCAGCCGAGCGCCGCACCCAGCGCGGTGCCGGCCGGAATGCCGATCGACATCGCGACCGGCGCGCCGAGCATCGCGACCGCGATCGCGCGGCCGCGCAGCGACGCTTCGACCATCCGGCTCGCATAACCGGCCAGCAGCGCCCACAGCAGCCCGGCCAGCAGCGCCCACAGCAGCCCGGCCGACATGCCCGCGACGAAGCGCGCGGCGAGCGTAAGCGCGTAGTACGGCGACGCGGCGGTCAGCGCATTCGACACGACGAAGCCGGCCAGCGCCGCGAGCAGCAGGCGACGCCGGCGCATCGCGCGCGTCGCGGCGACGAGCGGAATCGCCGCGACGATCGAGCCGAGCGCATACACGGTCACGAGCTGGCCGATCAGCGCGTCGGGCACGCGCAGGTCGACGCTCATCAGCGGCAACAGGCCGGCCGGCAACGCTTCGGTGAGGATGGTGATGAAGGCGGCCGTCGCGAGCGCCAGCAGGTTCGCGACCGGCAGGCGCTCGCGTGCCTGCGCCGGCCCGACTGCAACCTCGTCGTCAATCGATGTGCAGTCGCTCATGCCGCGCTCCCGATCTCGACGCCGTAGACGCCGTAGACCGCATCGCGCACGTCGGTCACGATCCGCCCGTGCATGCCTTCGTACAGCGTGTTGGTCAGTGCGACGACCGTCAGCCCGGCCGCGCGGTCGACGAACCATGCATGCCCGTACGCGCCGCCCCAGCGCCAGGTGCCGACCGATTCCGGCGACTGCGCGGCCGCCGGATCGCGCAGCACCGAAAAGCCGAGTCCAAAGCCAAAACCCGGCGCATCCTGCAACTCGTGCGCGCCCGGCTGGATGCGCGCCATCTCGTCGATCCAGACGCGTTCGAGCCAGCCGTCGCGGCCGGTGCGCAGCGCGTCGAGCAGCGTCACGCAATCGCGCGCGGTGCCGACCATCCCCGCGCCGCCCGACGGCCACGCAGCGCCGTCGAACACGCGCGCCGGTTCGAAGCGGATGCCGATCGTGCCGTCGAACACCGGCACGAGATCGAGGTCCGCCATCCGGCGCGGTGCGCCCTGCGTGCTCACGTAAGGCGTCGCGAAACGCGCGGCGTCGTGCGCGACGAACGCGGTGTCGGTCATCCCGAGCGGCGTCGTGACGAGCACGGCTACCGCGTCGGCGAGCGGCCGGCCGTCGACCGCCTCGATCAGCGCGCCGACCACGTCGGTCGCGAGCGAATAACCCCACGCCGTGCCAGGCGCGAACTGCAGCGGCACGCCGGCGATGCGCCGCACATTCTCGGCGAGCGAGATGCCCGTGCGATCCATCCCGTCGGACACGCCGGCGCGCGCATACGGGCCGTCGCCGTCGGCTTCGAGGAAGCGGTAGCCGAGGCCGGCCGTATGCGACAGCAGATGACGCAACGTGATGACGGCGGGTGCGCCGTCGGGCAGCGCCGGGCGGAATTCGGGCAACCAGCGCGCGACGGGTTCGTCGAGCGCGATGCGCCCCGCCGCGACGAGCCGCATCGCGGCGGCCGTCACGACCGGCTTCGTGACCGACGCGAGCCGGAACAGCGCGTCTTCCCGCATCGGCGTACCGGCTTCGCGATCGGCGAGCCCGGCGGCGCGCGCATAACGCAGCTCGCCGTCGCGCGCGACCAGCACGACCGCGCCGACCATGCGCTCGTCGGCGAGTGCGCGATCGAGCGCGTCGTCGAGCCGGTGGCGCAGCGCGACGTCCGGCTCGGCGCGGCGAGCGGTGACAGGCAGGGATGACATGGCGTGACCTCTCGACAGTGAACGAGCGTCCATCGTAGGGAGCCGACGCGAGAAGAAAAACCGGGGTAGAGTTCCGGACAATCCGGACGCTGGCGTCCGCAATCGGAAACTTGCATGGAAAATCTCGGCGGGTTCGTCGTGTTCGTTCAGGTCGCGGAAACGCGCAGTTTCGTCGCGGCCGGCCGCGCGCTCGGGCTGTCGGCCTCGGCGATCGGCAAGCGCATCGCGCGGCTCGAGGCGCGCCTGAACGTGCGGCTGTTTCACCGCAGCACGCGCAGCATCACGCTGACGGCCGAAGGCACGCGTTTTCTCGAGCGCTGCCGGCGCGTGATCGCCGAGATCGACGCCGCCGAACAGGAACTGACGCACAGCGCCGAAGCGCCGCGCGGGCGTTTGCGCGTGAGCCTGCCGACGATCGGCACGCTGCTGCTGCCGGTGCTCGCCGATTTCATGGCCGCATATCCGGAAATCGAACTCGATATCGATTTCAGCGACCGGCTCGTCGACGTCGTCGAGGAAGGTTTCGACGCGGTGCTGCGCACCGGCCAGCCGTCGGATTCACGGCTGTCGTCGCGACTGCTCCGCCAGTTCCGCCAGCACCTCGTCGCGTCGCCCGACTACCTCGCCCGGCATGGCACGCCGCGCACACCGGCCGACCTCGCGCTGCACCGCTGCCTGCACTACCGCTTTCCGAGCAGCGGCAAGCTCGAAACCTGGCCACTGCGCGTGCCGCGCTCGGGCACGCTGCCCGAGGTGCCCGTATCGATGGTCAGCAACAGCGCGGAAGCGCGCCTGTGCTTCACGCTGCGCGGGCTCGGCATCGCGTGCCTGCCCGAGTTCTTCGTGCGCGACGCGCTCGACGACGGCACGCTGTGCGCGGTGCTCGACGAACACGTCGCGAGTTGCACGCCGATCTACGTGCTGTGGCCGTCAGGCCGCCATCCGACGCCGAAGCTGCGCGCGTTCGTCGACTTCATGGCCACGCACCTGCGCTTCTGACCGATCGCGGTCGTCACGCGGCCTTTGCATGCACGTTGAGCCGGCGTAATGCCTGCCCGTGCTCGTCGAACAGATGGCAGTGCTCGGCCTGCGCGTGCACGTGCAGCGCCTCGCCGGTGCGATACGTGTCGAGCGGCGGAATCCGCGCGATCAGCCCGTCCGGCGCGACCGCCGACTCCGCGTACAGATACGCGGCATCGCCGAGCGACTCGACGGCCATCGTCCGCGCGGCGACACCCGTGGCCGCCGTGCCGACCAGCAGGTGCTCGGGCCGCACGCCGACGGTCACCGCGGCGCCACGCTGCAATCCGGCGGCTTCGACCGCGACGCGCTGCGTCTCGCCGCTGTCGAAACGCACGAGCACGCCGCCCGCATCGACCGACTCGACCGTGCCCTTCAGGAAGTTCATCTTCGGCGAGCCGATGAAGCCCGCGACGAACAGGTTCGCCGGCGCGTGGTACAGCGCGTTCGGCGTGCCGACCTGCTGCACCGCGCCGCCCGACAGCACGACGATCTTGTCCGCGAGCGTCATCGCCTCGACCTGATCGTGCGTCACGTAGATCATCGTCGTCTTCAGCTCGTCGTGCAGCCGCGCGAACTCCAGCCGCATCTTCACGCGCAGCGCGGCGTCGAGGTTCGACAGCGGCTCGTCGAACAGGAACACCTTCGGCTTGCGCGTGATCGCGCGGCCGATCGCGACGCGCTGCCGCTGGCCGCCCGACAGCTGCTTCGGCTTGCGGTCGAGCAGGTGATCGATGTGCAGGATCTTCGCGGCCTGCTTCACGGCCTGGTCGATCTCGGGCTTCTTCGCGCCCGCGAGCTTGAGGCCGAACGCCATGTTGTCGTACAGCGTCATGTGCGGGTACAGCGCATACGACTGGAACACCATCGCGATGCCGCGCTTCGCGCTCGGCACATCGTTGACCTTCGCGCCGTCGATCAGCAGGTCGCCGCTCGAAATATCTTCCAGGCCCGCGATCATCCGCATCAGCGTGGATTTGCCGCAGCCGCTCGGGCCGACGAACACGACGAATTCGCCGTCGGCGATGTCGAGGTTCACGTTGCGCAGCACTTCGGTGTCGTCGTAGCGCTTCGCGATATTGCGCAGGAGCACGCTTGCCATGATCTGTCTCCGTTCGTTCGTGATGCGCCGCGTGGTACGCGGCGCGCAATCGTTGCTAGTTCGGCAGCACCGCGCCCGTCGCCTGCCAGCGCGCGACGTAGCCGGGCAGCTCGTGCATGTCGTCGAATACGTGACGCGCACCGATGCCGCGCAGCGCGTCGATCTGCGCGGCCGACGCATGTCCGCCGCCGACGAAGCCGAGCACGGTCATGCCGGCCGCGGCCGCCGCGGTGATGCCGGTCACGCTGTCTTCGACGACCAGGCACTGCGCGGGCGCCACCCCGAGCGTGCGCGCGGCCGCGAGATACACGTCCGGCGCCGGCTTCGGCCGCGCGACGGAATCCGCGCAGAACAGCCGGTCGCCGAAAAAGCGCGCGAGGCCCGTGCGCGCGAGCGCCGCTTCGACGTACGCGCGGTAGCTGTTGCTCGCGCAGGCCGTCGTCAACCGAATCGCGCCGAGCGCCGCGTCGATGCCGTCGACCATCGGCGCATTGACGGCCGCCGCCTCGACCGCGCGGCGGATCGCATCGACATCCTCGGCCGACAACGTGCGGCCGACGGCGTCTGCAGCGCCTGCCAGCACGCGCTCGATGCGCAGCCCGAGCAACGGCATCACGGCCGGCCGCGCATCGACGCCCGGCCAGCGCGCATCGAGTTCGCGCACGATCACGTCGGCGGCGACGGCCTCGCTGTCGATCAGCACACCGTCGCAATCGCAGATCAGCACGTTCGCACCTTGGCCGGCCGCGCTCACTTGACCGCCCCGAACGTGAGCCCGCGCACGAGCTGCTTCTGCGACAGCCAGCCGACGATCAGGATCGGCGCGACCGCGAGCAGCGAAGCGGCGGACAGCTTCGCCCAGAACAGCCCCTCGGGGCTCGAGTACGACGCGATGAACACGGTCAGCGGCGCCGCGTTCGAGCTCGACAGGTTGATGCTCCAGAACGCCTCGTTCCACGACAGGATCACGAGCAAGAGCGCGGTCGACGCGAGCCCCGGCAGCGCCATCGGCATCAGCAGGTAGACGATCTCCTGCCACGTCGATGCACCGTCGATGCGCCCGGCTTCCAGGATGTCCTTCGGGATCTCGTTGAAATACGTGAAGGTCATCCACACCGCGATCGGCAGGTTGATCAGCGTGTAGACGATCACGAGGCCCGACACCGTGTCGAGCAGCCCCGCGTTCTTCCACAGCAGGTAGATCGGCACGAGCACGCCGACCGACGGCATCATCTTCGTCGACAGCATCCACAGCAGCACCTTCTGCGTGCGGTGGTTCGGGAAGAACGCCATCGCATAGGCGGCCGGCACCGCGAACAGCAGCGAGATCACCGTGACGCCCGCCGAGATCAGCACCGAATTCCACGCGAACGAGAAGTAGTTGCTGCGCGCGAACACCTCGCGGAAGCTGTCGAGCGTCGGGATGAAGAACAGCGCCGATGCGTATGCCTGCTGCTCGGTCTTGAACGCGGTGATCGCCATCCAGAAGATCGGGAAGAACAGCAGCAGCGCGATCAGCCACGCGAGCGCGCCGGGCAGCGCGCGCCGCACGAGGTCGAACAGGGCCGGCACGCGCCGGCCTTCGAAGGTCAGGTCGCTCATTTCTCGTACTCTCCCTTCAGGTTGCGCGCGAGCATCCGCACGAGGAAGAACGACACGACGTTCGCGACCACGACGGCGATGATGCCGCCCGCGGACGCGAGGCCGACGTCGAACTGCTGCAGGCCGAGCGCGTAGATCAGGTACGACAGGTTGGTCGTCGCGTTGCCCGGGCCGCCGCCGGTCGTCGTGTAGATCTCCGCGAAGATCGACAGCAGGAAAATCGTCTCCATCATCACGACCACGGCGATCGCGCGCTTCAGGTGCGGCAGCGTGATGTAGAAGAACATCGCGATCGGGCCCGCGCCGTCGATGCGCGCGGCTTCCTTCTGTTCCTGGTCGAGCGACTGGATCGCGGTGAACAGGATCAGGAACGCGAACGGCAGCCACTGCCACGCCACGATGATGATCACCGCGGTGAGCGGGTAATCGGCGAACCAGTCGATCGGTGTCATCCCGAGCGCGCGCATCGCGTTCGCGACGAGCCCGTACACCGGGTGCAGGATCATGTTCTTCCAGATCAGCGCGGATACCGTCGGCATCACGAAGAACGGCGCGATCGCGAGCAGCCGCGCGATGCCCTGCCCGTAGAACTTGCGGTCGAACAGCACGGACCTCAGCACGCCGCCGATCACCGTGATCGCGAGCACCGCGCCGATCAGCACGAGCGTGTGCCAGATCGCGGGCAGGAACGACGGATCGGTCGCGAGGACGCGGTAGTTGTCGAGCCCCGCGAAACCCTTCACGTCCGGGTTGAGCAGGTTGTAGCGCGAGAACGAATACCAGATCGTCATCGCGAGCGGGATCGACATCCACAGCAGCAGCACCGCGACGGACGGCGACACGAGCCAGCTCGCGCGGCCGCGCGCGCGGCGCGGCGCGCCGGGCGGCGACGACGCGTCGCCGACCGACGGCGCGTGGCTCAGGGGAAGACGCAGGTGACGCATGATCGGAGTCCCTCCGGTTGATGCGCGGGCGCGAACGGCCTGCCCGCCTTTCGGCTTCGCCGGCCCGCCCCGTGCGCAATGGCGCACGGGGCGGGCCGCGTGACTGCTTGCGCGGTACTTCTTGTAGCCGGCCTGCCGTACCGCGCGGTCGGCGGCGGCCTGCCCGGCGGCGAGCGCCTGGTCGACCGTCATCTGGCCGGCAACCGCGCCCGCGATCGACTGGCCGACCACCGTGCCGAACGACTGGAATTCAGGAATCCCGACGTACTGCACGCCCGTGTACGGCACCTTCTTCAGCGACGGATCGTTCGGGTCGGCCGTCTCGATCGCCTTCAGCACGAAGTCCGAGAACGGCGCGGCGGCCTTGTACTCGGGGCGCTGATAGGTCGACGTGCGCGTGCCCGGCGGCACCGACGCCCAGCCCTCGTCCTTGCCGGCCATCTCGATGTACTGCTTCGACGTCGCCCACGCGATGAACTTGCGCGCGGCATCCTGCTGCTTCGACGTCTTCGGCACGGCCAGCGCCCACGCCCACAGCCAGTGCGAGCCCTTCGGCGTGACGGCGACCGGCGCGGGTGCGAAGCCGATCTTGTCGGCGACCTGCGACTGCTGTTTGTTATAGAGCATCCCGGCCGCGACCGTCGCGTCGATCCACATCGCGCACTTGCCCGACGCGGTCAGGGTCAGGTTCTCGTTGAAGCCGTTCGAGCTCGCTCCCGGCGGGCCGTCCTTCTTCAGCAGGTTCACGTAGAACGTGATCGCCTTCTTCCATTCGGGCGACGTGAGCTGCGCGTTCCAGTTCTCGTCGAACCAGCGCCCGCCGAACGTGTTCACGACCGTCGACACGAACGCCATGTTCTCGCCCCAGCCGGCCTTGCCGCGCAGGCAGATCCCGTAGGTGCCCTTCGCCTTGTCGGTGAGCTTGTCCGCGAACTCGGCGATCTGGTCGTAGGTCGGCTGGTCGGGCATCTTCAGCCCCTTTGCCGCGAACAGGTCCTTGCGGTAGAACGTCATCGAGCTTTCGACGTAGAACGGCAGCGCATAGAGCTGGCCGTTGTACGACAGGCTGTCGCGCGCGGTCTTCACGATGTCGTTGAGGTCGTAGTCGGCCGGCAGGCCGGTGATCGGCGCGAGCCAGCCGCGCTTGCCCCACTGCGGCGTCTCGTAGGTGCCGATCGCCATCACGTCGAACTGGCCGCTGCCGGTCGTGATGTCGGTCGTCGCGCGCTGGCGCAGCACGTTTTCCTCGAGGATCACCCAGTTCAGCTTGATGTCGGGGTTCGCCTTCTCGAACGCCGGCGACAGCTTCTTCAGCTCGATCATGTCGGGGTTGTTCAGCGTCGCGATCGTCAGCGTGCCCGCGGACGCGGCGCAGGCGGCCGTCGCGAGCGCGGCTCCGGCGAAGCAGCGTGCGGCGGCGTCAAGCATCTTTCGTTGCATGGCATGTCTCCTGTGATTGTTCGAAGTGTCGTCGATGATGCGTTTCTTCGCGGCCCGTCACGCCGGCCGCTGCATTCCGCACGCGCGCGCATAGTGCGCGATCACGTCGCGTATCCGGTGGCGCACCCACGCGCGCGGCTCCGTCGCGAGCCCGCCCGCGCGGCACGCCGCGTAGACATCCGGCAGCCACTGCGCGACCAGCGTCTCGGGTACCGGCTGCCGCGCGAGGTTGCCGAACAGGTGCTCGACCGCGGCCGCGACGGCCGGCTGCAGCCAGTAGTAGCGAATCCGGTCGCTGTAGCTGAACTGGCGCGCGAGCCGCTGCTCGGTTTCGTCGCCGCGGTAGTACGGTGCCCAGTGCTCGGGCTGCGCGCGCATCGCGGCGTCGACGACGTCGCGCAGCCGCGAACGCTGCGCGACGTCGTCGATCAGCGCATCCTCGATGAAGGTCAGCGCGAACAGCGCCTCGCGCAGCGCGAACGTCAGCGCGGGGCCGACCTTCAGCACCGCGAAGTGGTCGCGCACCAGCGCGGCGAGCGCCCCCTCGGTCTGGTAATCGGTCGATTGCGCCTCGAACACGAGGCGCGGTGTCTGCAGGATACTCGCGCCGAGCGACGCGGCCTTGGTGCTGTCATAGTCGAGCACGTGGCGATCGTCGAAGTCGACACCCGGCTGCGCGACGATCGCGACGACGCGCGTCCACGCGTCGTCGAGCCCGGCCGCCGCGACCGCGCGGCGGTGCGCATCGAGCGTCGCCGCGATGCTGTCGCTGCGCGTGACCGCGATCTGCGCGATCTGCGCGATCGCCGTGTCGCCCGCATCGCCCGGATTGCCGCTGACTTCGCCGCCCGGCGTCGGCCCCTCGGTGCCGATCACGTAGACGGGCGCGACACCGGCGCGCGCCGCCGCGTCTTCCGCCACGCGGCACAGCTCGGCCGCGCGCGCGGCGATCGTGCGGTCGTCGAGCCGCGCCGGATCGTCCGCGCACGCCATGCTCGCATCGAGGTGGATCTTTTCGAAGCCGGCTTCGACATACGCGGCGACCATCGCGCCGGCCTCGCGCATCGCGTCGGCCGCGCGGCGGTGCCGCCACGGGTTCGGGCCGAGATGATCGCCGCCGAGCACGAGCGCCGACGGCGCGAGCCCGCAGCGCGCGGCGATCGCGTCGACGTCGCGGCGGAAATCGGCGGGCGTCATGCCCGTATAGCCGCCGAGATGGTTCACCTGGTTGCAGGTCGCCTCGATCAGGAGCGGCGAGCCGTCCGCGCGCGCGGCTTCGCACGCGGCCTCCAGCACCAGCCGGTGCGCGCTGCAGATCGAATAGATGCCGCGCTGCGCGTCCGCGCGGTTCGCATCGAAGATCATCCGCAGCACGGCGTCCGCGTGCGCGGTGCGCGCGCGTTCCGCGACGGTCGTCAGGCCGGACATGCGACACCTCGTTCGGTCAGGACACGGTCGATCTCGGCCGCGCTGCTGTTGCCTTCCATCGGGCCGCGCCGCGTGACCGCGATCGCGCCTGCCGCGGTCGCACGGCGCAGCGCGACCTCGATCGGCACGCCCGCAACGAGGCTCGCGACCAGCGTGCCGCCGAAACAGTCGCCGGCGCCGGTCGGGTCGATTTCGTCGACCGGAAAAGCCGGCGCGTCGACGCGGCTCGCGCGGTCGAACGCGACGCTGCCTTCCGAGCCGCGCTTCAGCACGACGCGCTCGAGCAGCGGATGCGTCGCGAGCAGGCCCGCGATCGCGCGCTCGGCCGGCTGCGGCCCGCAGAAGAACGGCAGGTCGGCCTCGCTCGGCAGGACCAGGTGGCAGGCGGCGAGCATTTCGTCGAGCGCCGCCCGCATCGGGCGAAAGCTCAGCATCTCGGGCCGCACGTTCGGATCGAACGACACCTTCGCGCCGGCCCGCGCGGCCTCGATCACACCGCGCTGGACCGCCGCGATCGCCGATTCGCTCGTCAGCGACGAACCCATCACGTGGAAATAACGGCAGCCGTCGAACATCGCCGTATCGACGTCGGACGCATCGACGCACGCAGCCGCGCTGGTGGAAAGATTGAAGACGAAGCTGCGCGAACCGTCGTCGCGATACGCGACGAACGCGGTGCCGGTCGGGCGCGCGACGCGGCGGATACGCGCGACATCGACGCCGTCGCGTTCGAGCCGCGCGACGATCGCGTCGCCGAACGCGTCGCGGCCGACGCAGCCCGCATACGCGACGCGCGCGCCGAGCCGGGCGGCCTGATCGGCAAAGATCGCGGGCGCGCCGCTCGGGACCGGCCCGGCGAACAGGCCCGGCGTGTCGAAACCCTGGCCGCGCTCGGCGGCGACGAATTCGGCGAGCAGCTCGCCGGCGACGACGATCGCGGCCATCCGGCGTGCCCTCCTCGTGCGACGGCGGCCGAGGCGTGCGGCGCTGCCGCGTCGTCGCAGGCCGGCCGGCAGGTTGCGCGTGCGAGCGGCACCATGTCAGCTCATCCAGTTGCCGCCGTCGACGTTCAACGTCTGGGCGGTGATGTAATCGGCATCGGCCGACGCGAGGACCAGCGCGGCGCCCGTCAGGTCGCCCGGCACGCCCATGCGACCGAGCGGCACGGCTTCGCCCACGAGCCGCTTCTTCTCGCCGAGCGGCCGGTTCTCGTAGCGCGCGAACAGCGCGTCGACCTGCTCCCACCTCGGCGTGTCGACGACGCCCGGCGCAATGCCGTTCACGTTGATCCGGTGCGGCGCGAGCGCAAGCGCGGCCGACTGCGTATAGCTGATCACCGCGGCCTTGGTCGCGCAGTAGTGCGAAACGAGCGCCTCGCCGCGACGGCCGGCCTGCGACGACATGTTGACGATCTTGCCGCCGCGCCCCTGCTCGACCATCCGCTGCGCGACGGCCTGCATCAGGAAAAACAGCCCTTTCACGTTGACCGCGAACAGCCGGTCGAACACGTCCCACGATTCGTCGAGGATCGGGCGCATGTCGAACAGCGCCGCGTTGTTGAACAGGATGTCGACGCCGCCGAAACGCTCGACGGCGGCGGCGACGATCCGCTCGATGTCGTCGCGGCGCGTGACGTCGGCGGTAACGGCCACCGCGCGGCCGGGGTTCGCCTCGATGAGCCGCGCGAGCGAGCCGCCTGCCGGCTTCACATCGACGAGCACGCAGCGCGCGCCCTCGTCCAGATAACGTTGAGCGACCGCCTCGCCGATGCCGCTTGCGGCGCCCGTCAGGATCGCGACCTTGTGTTCCAGTCTCACTGATTGTCTCCGGTTCGTTCTGCTGTACGTCGATCGCGAGGTGAGCGAACGCTCGCTGACCGATCAATTGCTCTGGTGTTGATCGAATGATCGGATACGCGATTCGCGCTGTCAAGGCGACGTGACGGCTTTCTATGACGCGCTGCGGCACAACGGCGCATGGCAGCGGCCGGCAGCGCACGCCCGGCAAGGCGCGGCGCGCGCGGTGCGGTGCGGCCGGATCGGCGCTGAAGGGGACGGAGCGTGGACGGGACAGGGAATTCGCGCTGCACGGCGCGACGATACGTTATATCATCGCCGTACTCTGTTTCACTGCCTGCTTCACGCCATGGCTACCTCATCGTCCATTGACGCCCGGCTGTCCCGGGCCGACGCATTCGCCGCCGAGCACGGGCTCGCGTGGACGCCGCTGCGCCGCCAGGTCTACGAACGCGTGCTGGCCGCGCAGCGCCCGATCGGCGCGTACGACCTGCTCGCCGAACTCGAGCCGCAGCGCGGCCGCGTGCCGCCCACGACCGTCTATCGCGCGCTGGATTTCCTCGTCGAGCACGGCTTCATCCACCGGATCGAATCGAAGAACGCGTTCTTCGCGTGCTGCGAGATCGGCGTGCCGCACGAAGGCCAGTTCCTGATCTGCGATTCGTGCGGCGACACCGTCGAGAGTCCCGGCGGCGACCTCGCGAAGCAGTTGTCCGCGAGCGAGCCGGCGCACGGTTTCGAAGTCCACCACCCGGTCGTCGAGCTGAGCGGCCTGTGCGGGCACTGCAAGCACAAGCCCGCGCAACGCTGACGCCGCATCGCGCGGCGCCTGCGCCGCCCCATCCAACGAGGAGTTCCATGCCCATTGCCCTGAAGCGCGCGCCGCGGCGCGCCCTGTCGCCTGTCCGCTGGCTCGCCGCCGCTGCCGCCGCGCTGTCGCTCGCGGCACCCGCGCTCGCGCAGGCCGCGACCGTCAACGTCGTCGCCGCCGAGACTTTCTACGGCGATGTCGCGTCGCAGATCGGCGGCCGCCACGTCGCGGTCACGAGCATCCTCAGCAATCCCGACCAGGATCCACACCTGTTCGACGCGAGCCCGAAGACCGCCCGCGCGCTCCAGCACGCGCAGGTCGTGATCTACAACGGCGCCGACTACGATCCGTGGATGGGCAAGCTGCTCGGCGCATCGAAGCAGGCGAAGCGCACGACGATCGTCGTCGCCGAGCTCGTCGGCAAGAAGGCCGGCGACAACCCGCACCTGTGGTACGACCCGGCGACGATGCCGGCCGCCGCGCGCGCGATCGCGGCCGAGCTCGGCCGTGCCGACCCGGCGAACCAGGCCGACTACGACGCGAACCTGCAGAAGTTCGTCGCGTCGCTGAAGCCCGTCGACGACAAGGTCGCCGCGCTGCGCGCGCAGTACAAGGGCGTGCCGGTGACGGCCACCGAGCCCGTGTTCGGCTACATGGCCGACGCGATCGGCCTCGACATGCGCAACCAGCGCTTCCAGCTCGCGACGATGAACAACCCCGAAGCGAGCGCGCAGGACGTCGCCGCGTTCGAGAACGACCTGCGCAAGAAGCAGGTGCGCGCGCTGATCTACAACAGCCAGGCTGAAGAACCGATGACCAAGCGCATGCTGAAGATTGCGCGCGGCGGCGGCGTGCCGACCGTCAGCGTCACCGAGACGCAGCCGGCCGGCAAGACCTTCCAGCAATGGATGGCCGGCCAGCTCGATGCACTCTCCGCCGCGCTTTCGGCCGGCAAGAAATAAACAACCGCAACGAAATGACCGCAACTCCCCACGCACTCGCAGTCGATCGCGTCACGCTCGAACTGGGCGGACGCACGATCCTGCGCGACGTCAGCTTCTCGATCGAACCCGGCGAATTCGTCGGCGTGCTCGGGCCGAACGGCGCGGGCAAGACGACGCTGATGCGCGCGGTGCTCGGCCTCGTACCCGTGTCGGCCGGCACGCTGTCGGTCGGCGGCGTGCCGGTCGTGCGCGGCAACGCGTCGATCGGCTACATGCCGCAGATCAGGAGCGGCCTCGCGAACCGCCGGATGCGCGGCTACGACTTCGTCGCGATGGCCGCCGACGGCCACCGCTGGGGGTTGCCGCACACGAACGCGGCGACGCGCCGCGAGGTCGACCGCGTACTCGACCTCGTCGGCGCCCCGGCGCTCGCGCGCCGGCCGCTGTCGGAACTGTCGGGCGGCGAGCGGCAGCGCCTGCTGCTCGCGCAATGCCTGCTCGGCAACCCGAAGCTGCTGCTGCTCGACGAGCCGCTGATCAGCCTCGACCCGAACCACCAGCGCGGCGTGGTCGAACTCGTGCGCAACGTGCAGCGCGAGCTCGGCATCACCGTGCTGTTCTCCGCGCACGAACTGAATCCGCTGCTGAACGCGCTCGACCGCGTGCTGTATCTCGGCACCGGCGTCGCGGCGCTCGGCACCGTCGACGAGGTGATCACGAAGCCCGTGCTGTCGCGGCTCTACGGGTCGCCGATCGACGTGATGCGCGTGAACGGCAAGATCTTCGTGATGTCGGGCGACGTCGAGATCGAGAAGCACGACCACGAACACGAGGACGACGACGGCCACTCGCACGGCGGCGGCGGACACGGCCATCACCACCACGGACACGCTCATCCCGGGCATTCGCACGATGTTTGAATACGACTTCATGATCAACGCCTTCGCGGCGTCGGGCATCGTCGCGGTGCTCGCGGGCATCGTCGGCTACTTCCTGGTGCTGCGCGGGCAGACCTTCGCCGGCCATGCGCTGTCGCACGTCGGCTTCACCGGCGCGACGGGCGCGGTGCTGCTCGGCATCTCGCCGATCTGGGGGATGGTCGGCTTCACGCTCGCGGCCGGGATCGGGATGGGCGCGCTCGGCGAACGGCTCGCGGGCCGCGACGTCGCGATCGGCGTGATCCTGTCGGGCGCGCTCGGCTTCGGCCTGCTGTTCCTGCATTTCTATACATCGTTCGCGACGCAGGTCACCGCATTGCTGTTCGGCAACGTGCTCGCGGTCAGCCACGACACGCTCGCGGTGCTGGCGGGCATCGGCGCGGTGAGCCTCGTCGCGCTCGCGCTGATCGCGCGGCCGCTGCTGTTTGCGTCGCTGCAGCCCGAACTGGCCGAAGCCAAGGGCGTGTCGCTGCGCGCGGTGTCGATGCTGGTCCTCGCGGTGTGCGCGCTCGCGGTGGCCGCCGCGACGCAGATCGTCGGCGTGCTGCTCGTGTTCACGCTGCTGGTCGGGCCGGCCGCGGCCGCGCAGAACGTGGCGACGCGGCTGTCGACGGGCGTGCTGCTCGCCGCGCTGTTCGCGCTGTTCGAGGCGTGGGCCGGTATCGTGCTCGCGTATCACACCGACTGGCCGACGAGCTTCTGGATCACCGCGCTGTCGGCGCTCGTGTACGGCGCGAGCCTGTTGCGACGCCACTGATCGCCGCTCGACGGAGCGCCGCCCGATGCCAATGAAAACGCCGGCGTGCCCGAGGGCAGCGCCGGCGTTTTTTTTCATGCATCCGCGATCGCGTGCAGCGATGCGTGCGCTATCGGCTCCCCGTCCCGCTCATCGTGCAAGCACGCGCGCGTGATGCGCGATGTGATCGGCGATGAACGTCGAGATGAAGTAGGACCCGTGGTCGTAGCCCGGATGGCGGCGCAGCGTCAGCGGCTGGCCCGCCTTCGCGCACGCGGCTTCGAACACGTCGGGGTTCAACTGGTTCGCGAGGACTTGATCGGCGAGGCCCTGGTCGACCAGGATGCCGTCCGCGAACTTCGGCGCATCGGCGCGCGCGACGAGCTCGCTCGCGTCGTGTGCCGTCCACGTGTCGCGATCATCGCCGAGGTAACCCGAGAACGCCTTCTCGCCCCACGGGCAGCGCGTCGGCGCGGCGATCGGCGCGAACGCCGACACCGACCGGTACAGGCCGGGATGGCGCAGCGCGAGCGTCAGCGCGCCGTGCCCGCCCATCGAGTGGCCGAAGATCCCGAGCCGCGCGCCGTCGATCGGCAGCTCGGCCGCGACGAGTTCGCGCAGCTCGCCCGTCACGTACGACTCCATCCGGTAGTGCGTGGACCACGGCGCTTCGGTCGCATCGACGTAGAAGCCCGCGCCGACGCCGAAGTCCCACGCGTCGGTCTCGCCCGGCACGCCCGCGCCGCGCGGGCTCGTGTCGGGCATCACGAGCGCGATGCCGTGCTGCGCCGCGTATTGTTGCGCGCCGGCCTTGATCGCGAACGTCTCGTCGGTGCAGGTGAGGCCCGCGAGATAGAACAGCGCCGGCACACGGCCGTGCGCGGCCTGCGGCGGCAGGTACACCGAGAACTTCATCGGCAGGCCGATCGCCGCCGAATCGTGACGGTAGAAGCGCTGCTCGCCGCCGTGGCACGCATGCGAGGAAACGAGTTCGAGCATGACGGTGCGCTCCCGGTCAGTACAGCACGACCGAGCGGATCGACTCGCCCTGCTTCATCAGGTCGAAGCCTTCGTTGATCCGCTCGAGCGGCAGCGTGTGCGTGATCAGGTCGTCGATGTTGATCTTGCCTTCCATGTACCAGTCGACGATCTTCGGCACGTCGGTGCGGCCGCGCGCGCCGCCGAACGCCGAACCCTTCCACTCGCGGCCCGTCACGAGCTGGACCGGACGCGTGCTGATTTCCTCGCCGGCCGCGGCAACGCCGATGATGAACGACTGGCCCCAGCCCTTGTGCGTGCACTCGAGCGCCTGGCGCATCAGCTTCACGTTGCCGACGCATTCGAACGAGTAGTCGGCGCCGCCGTCGGTCAGTTGCACGATGTGGTCGACGACGTTCTCGACTTCGTTCGGGTTGATGAAGTGCGTCATCCCGAACTTCTTCGCGAGCTCGACGCGCTTCGGGTTGATGTCGACGCCGATGATCTTGTCCGCGCCGACCATCTTCGCGCCCTGGATCACGTTCAGGCCGATCCCGCCGAGGCCGAACACGACGACGTTCGCACCGGCCTCGACCTTCGCCGAGTAGACGACCGCGCCGACGCCCGTCGTCACGCCGCAGCCGATGTAGCAGATCTTGTCGAACGGCGCGTCCTCGCGCACCTTCGCGACCGCGATCTCCGGCACGACGATGTAGTTCGAGAACGTCGACGTGCCCATGTACTGGAACAGCGGCTTGCCGTCGAGCGAGAAGCGCGACGTCGCGTCGGGCATCAGGCCCTTGCCCTGCGTCGCGCGGATCTTCTGGCACAGGTTGGTCTTGCGCGACAGGCAGAACTTGCACTCGCGGCATTCGGGCGTGTAGAGCGGAATCACGTGGTCGCCCTTCCTCACGGTGCCGACGCCGGGGCCGACGTCGACCACCACGCCCGCGCCTTCATGGCCGAGGATCGCCGGGAAGATCCCTTCCGGATCGGCACCCGACAGCGTGTAGTAGTCGGTGTGGCAGATGCCCGTGGCCTTCACTTCGATCAGCACTTCGCCTGCGCGCGGCCCTTCGAGATCGACTTCCTCGATCGTCAGCGGCGCACCCGCCTTCCATGCAATCGCGGCTTTCGTTTTCATCGTGTCACTCCTGTCTGTCCATTAGGTTGCCCCGGGGTGGCGCTGCAGCGCGTTCCGGTCCCATGCTTCGCACCGGGCCCCATTCAAATCTGTCGAAACCGTGCCGCGCGACATCGCGCGCGACACGACAACAGCATCTCGTGCTCGCCATGATGGCCGGTCCCGCCGCGCATCGCGTGCGGGAATCGGTCGCCGGCTTGCCACGATGCGTCATCGCTGACGCATAAGAACAAGTGTCCGAGTTTAAACGCCCATCGTGAACCATGCATCCGTGCGCGCATACAGATCGACGAAGCGTGCGTGGCGCGCGGCCAGCAGGTGATCGTCGCGCGGCGCGGCGACCGGCGACGCGGCCGGCGCCAGCGCGTGCAACGCATCTTCGCGCCAGTGCCCGATCGCGACGCCCGCGAGCAGCGCGGCGCCACGCGTCGCGGCGTTCGGGCAATCGATCGCGTGCAGCGACGCGCCGAGCGCGTCGGCGAGCAACTGGCGCCAGCGCGGATCGACCGAGCCGCCGCCCGCGAGACGCAGCATCGTCACCGGGTCGCGACGATCCGCATCGCGGATCGCATCGAGCCCCGCGCGCAACGCGAACGCGACGCCTTCGAACGCGGCGCGCATCATCGCGCCGCGCGTATCGCCGAGCCCGAGGCCGAGCCAGCCGCCGCGCGCATCGGGGTTCATCCACGGCGAACGCTCGCCGGTCAGGTAGGGCAGGAAGCACAGGCGTTCCGACGGCGGTTGTGCGAACGCCTCGTCATACGCATCCGCCCATCGCGCATAACCAAGCCAGCCGCGCACGGCTTCGAGCGCGAGCCCGACGTTCTGCATCGCGGCCATCGTGTAATAGCCGCCGCCCGCCGCCGCGCGATAGCGATGCAGCCCGCGCCGCGCGGGCGGCAGCGCATCCGCGAGCACGACGATCTGGCCGCCGCTGCCCGTCGTCAGCAGCGCGTCGCCGGCCGCGGCGAGCCCGCTGCCGAGTGCCGCGCATGCGGTGTCGGCCGCGCCCGTCGCCAGCGGCACGCCGGCCGGCAGGCCGAGCGCCGCGGCCGCCTGCGCGCCGAGCACGCCGCAGCGCGCGGTCGACGCATGAACCGGCGCGAACCGGTCGGCCGGCAGGCCCAGCGCGTCGATCAATGCCGTATCCCATGCGCCGTCGGGTGTCGCGAGCGCGGTCGCGCACGCATCGCTCGGATCGGCCGCGACGTCGCCGCCGAGCGCGATGCGCAGCCAGTCCTTCGGCTGCACCGCCCAGCGCGCGGCGCGCAGCGCATCGGGTTCGTGCGCGGCCAGCCAGCGCAACAGCGGGCCCGCCATGCCCGGCGCGACGGGATTCGGGGCGACGGGCAATCCGGTGGCGGGCACTCCCGCGACGGGCGATCCGGCGACGGGCCAGCCGGCCGCGTCCGCTTCGCGCACCGCGCGCGTGTCGGGCCACAGCAGCGCGGGCCGCACCGGCTGCCCGGCCGCATCGATCAGAACGACGCCATGCATCTGGCCCGAGAAGCCGATCGCCGCGACCTGCGCGCGCTCGCCGGCCGGCAGCCGCGCGGCCGCGCGCACGAGCGCCTGCCACCACGCATCGGGCGCGATCTCGGCCCAGCCGGGCTGCGGCGACGCCAACGCATAAGGTTCGCTCGCGACCGCGCGCTCGACGCCGTCGGCATCGAGCATGACGAGTTTGACGGAGCCGGTGCCGAGGTCGATTCCGAGCAGGCGCATGACGTGACGGTGAATTCGAATGAACGGATGTCGATGATAACGGGATCGCGATACGCGCCCCGATTTTTGCCGCCGCCGCGACGCGCCGGAAGCGCGGTCGGCGGCCGGGTTCCACCGGGCTGCACCTTGCGTGCAAAAGCGGCCGTTCGCGGGTTAACCCGGCACGATTTTTCGACACCCCTTTTTGCCACTATGCGACGGCCCCGATACACACCATAAAGCGGCCGATATTTGACACGGGGGCCGGCGCTATTTTGAAGGGCTATAAAACCGGGGAACCTCACTCCTGCGGCAGTTTCCCGATGATCGACACCCTGCTCCATGCCGGATTGGCATATCGAACCAGCAAAGAACGGAATAGTACCCAGCGCTCTTGTTGCGTGGATTCATTCCGCATAACTTCGTATCACCCCGAAAACAAGATCATGGAGTGAGACAGATGCAATCGAACACGGTCCATCCGTGCGATGAGGTGCTGCCGACCGGCAAGCTGGTAACGCTTGGCCTGCAACACGTCCTCGTCATGTACGCCGGCGCAGTCGCCGTGCCGCTTATCGTTGGCGGCGCGCTCAAGCTGCCGAAAGACCAGATCGCGTTCCTGATCAGCGCCGATCTGTTTTCGTGCGGCATCGCGACGCTGATCCAGACGCTGGGCCTGTGGATCTTCGGGATCCGCCTGCCCGTCATCATGGGCTGCACGTTCGCGGCAGTCGGCCCGATGATCGCGATCGGCACCAACCCCGGCCTCGGCATTCTCGACATCTTCGGCTCGACCATCGCGGCCGGCATCATCGGCATCGTGCTGGCGCCGATGATCGGCAAGCTGTTGCGGTTCTTCCCGCCGGTCGTGGTCGGCACCGTGATTGCGGTGATCGGGCTGTCGCTGATGGAGGTCGGCATCAACTGGGCGGCCGGCGGCGTCGGCAACCCCGAATACGGCAGCCCCGTCTATCTCGGCCTGTCGCTGCTCGTGCTCACGCTGATCCTGCTGATCAACAAGTTCGGCCGCGGCTTCATCGCGAACATCTCGGTGCTGCTCGGCATCGTCGCCGGCTTCGCGATCGCGTTCGCGATCGGCCGCGTGAACACGGAAGGCGTGTCGCTCGCACCGTGGGTCGGCTTCGTGATGCCGTTTCACTTCGGCTGGCCGCACTTCGACCCGCTGTCGATCGCGACGATGGTCACGGTGATGTTCGTCACGTTCATCGAATCGACCGGCATGTTCCTCGCGGTCGGCGACATGGTCGATCGTCCGGTCAACCAGGAGCGCCTGGTGCGCGGCCTGCGCGTCGACGGCCTGGGCACGCTGATCGGCGGCATCTTCAACTCGGTCCCGCATACGTCGTTCTCGCAGAACGTCGGCCTGATCGGCGTGACGGGCGTGAAGAGCCGGTTCGTGTGCGCGACGGGCGGCGTGATCCTCGTGATGCTCGGCCTGTTCCCGAAGATGGCGCAGGTCGTCGCGTCGGTGCCGCCGTTCGTGCTCGGCGGCGCGGGCATCGTGATGTTCGGGATGGTGGCCGCGAACGGCATCAAGGTGCTGTCGAAGGTCGACTTCGTGAACAACAGCCACAACCTGTTCATCGTCGCCGTGAGCGTCGGCATGGGCCTCGTGCCAGTCGTGTCGCCGCACTTCTTCTCGAAGCTGCCGCCCGCGCTCGCCCCGATCCTGCACAGCGGCATCCTGCTGGCCTCGGTAACGTCCGTGATCCTGAACATCGTGTTCAACGGCGTGAAAGGCGAAAAGGATGCGCGCTGCGACATCCGCCGCGCCGGACACGACTTCGACGGGCGTCCCGCCGACGTGCACCACTGATCGCCGCGCGCGGGACGACGGCGCAAAGCGGTAACGGAAAACGCCACGGCATGCCGTGGCGTTTTGCTTGGCGGGTGTCGGATTGCAAGGGGCTTGGGCGATCGCTCACGGATCGGAAACGCCGGTCGCAGGCAGCGCGGCGCGGGATACCGATTGGCCCGCGCGGGTCGGCATAACCGGAATGACCGGGGTAACCGAAGTCCGCTGCAGCCAGCGTCACGCCACCGGCGCCCACTCCACGCGATTCGACAGCACAAAAAGAAACGCCACGGACTTTCGTCCGTGGCGTCGTCGTTTCCGCATACCGCCGGATCGACGGGTGGGGGCGGTCGCCCGCTCCCGCGCTGCTGCGCTTACCCGTTCGTCGCCGCTGCCGACGCGGGCGCCGGGGCGGCCGCCTTGTCGTAGTCGACCGGCGCGTCCGGCGCGCGCGGCGTCTCGCCGGCCCGCTGGACCCAGCCGCCGCCCAGTGCGCGGTACAGCGTGACGAGGTTCGTCCAGCGTGCCAGGCGCGCATTGATCAGCGTCTGCTGCGCCGAGTACAGGTCGGTCTGCGCGGTCAGCACCGACAGGTAGCTGTCGACGCCGTTCTTGTAACGCAGGTCCGACAGGTCGAAGCGGCGCTGCTGCGCGTGCTCGTTGCGCTCGAGCGCGGCGATCTGCTGGTCGTACGTGCCGCGTGCGGCCAGCCCGTCCGACACTTCGCGGAAGGCCGACTGGATCGCCTTCTCGTAGTTCGCGATCTCGATGCGCTTCTGCACGTGCGCGAGATCGAGATTGGCGAGGTTCGAACCGCCCTCGAAGATCGGCAGCGCGATACTCGGCGCAAACGACCACGCCGCCGTACCGGCCTTGAACAGGCCGCCGAGCGTCGGGCTCGCGGTGCCGAACGCCGCCGTCAGCGAGATCTTCGGGAAGAACGCCGCGCGCGCCGCGCCGATGTTCGCGTTCGCGGCCAGCAGCGTCTCCTCGGCCTGCATCACGTCCGGACGACGCGTCAGCAGGTCCGACGGCAACCCGGCCGGCACGTCCGTCAGCAGGTTCTGCGCGTCGAGCGGCATGCCCGGCGGCAGGTCGTCCGGCAGCGGCTCGCCGATCAACAGCACCAGCGCGTTCAGCGCCTGCGCACGCGCACGCGCCTGCGCCTGCTGGTTCGCGAGCGCCGTCTCGACGACCGTCTGCGCCTGACGCAGCTCGAGCTCGGAGCCCGTGCCGTTGTCGAACTGCAGCTTCGTCAGGTCGTACGACGCCTGCGCGGTCTTCAGCGTGTTCTCCGTGACCTGCAGCAGGTCGTCGGTCGACAGCAGCGTCAGGTACTGGTCGGCCACCTGCGACACCAGCGAGATTTCCGACGCCTGCCGCGCGTACGCGGTCGACAGGTACTGCGCGAGCGCCTGGTCCTTCAGGCTCTGCACGCGGCCGAACAGGTCGAGCTCCCACGACGCGGACAAGCCCACGTTGTAGGTCGTCGTGATGTTCCGGCCCGGCGCCGCTGTCAGCGCATTCGGCAAACGCTGACGATTGCCCGTACCCGTGGCGTCGAGCGTTGGGAACAGGCCCGCGCGCACGATCTGGTACTGCGCGCGCGCCGCCTCGATGTTCAGCACCGACACGCGCAGGTCGCGGTTGTTGTTCAGCGCGATCTCGATCAGCCGCTGCAGGCGCGGATCGACGAAGAATTCGCGCCAGCCGATGGCGGTCGCCGCCTGGCCGTTCGCGCTGCGCGCGCCGGCAGCGCCCGGCTGCGTCGCGTAGACGCCGCCGGCCGGGTACGCCTGTGCGACGGGTGCGTCGGGCCGCTTGTAATGCGGCGCCATCGTGCAGCCCGTGGCAAAGAGCGCGACCGCGATTGCAGTCAAAGCGTGTTTTTGCATCATCACTGTCCCTTGTTGCCTTCGTCGCCGTTGCCCGGCTTCTCTTCGTGCTTCGCGTGCTCCTGAGCCAGGCGCAATGCCTCGTCGGCATCTTCCCGTTCGCCGCTGAAGATCGCGCGGACCTTCACGAAGAACATCGGGATCAGGAAGATCGCGAGGAACGTCGCCGTGATCATCCCGCCGATCACGCCCGTGCCGATCGCGTGCTGGCTCCCCGAGCCCGCGCCGTTGCTGATCGCGAGCGGCATCACGCCGAGAATGAACGCCATCGACGTCATCAGGATCGGGCGCAGCCGCTGGCGCGCCGCTTCCAGCGCGGCCTCGACCGGCCCCATCTTCTCCGTCACCTGCAACTCGCGCGCGAACTCGACGATCAGGATCGCGTTCTTCGCCGACAAGCCCACGGTGGTCAACAGGCCGACCTGGAAGTACACGTCGTTCTCGAGGCCGCGCATCGTCGCCGCGAGCAGTGCACCGATCACGCCGAGCGGCACCACCATGATCACCGAGAACGGGATCGACCAGCTTTCATACAGCGCCGCGAGACACAGGAACACGACGAGGATCGAGATCGCGTACAGGATCGGCGCCTGCGAACCGGACTGGATTTCCTGGAACGACAGGCCGGTCCACGAATAGCCGATACCGACCGGCAGCTTCTTCGCGAGCCCTTCCATCGCGGTCATCGCCTGACCGGTCGACTTGCCCGGTGCGGCCTGACCCTGGATTTCCATCGCCGAGACGCCGTTATAACGCTCGAGCTTCGGCGAACCGTACGTCCAGTGACCGGTCGCGAACGCGCTGAACGGCACCATCCCGCCCGACCCGTTGCGCACGTACCAGATGTTCATGTCGTCCGGCGTCATCCGGAACGGCGCATCGGCCTGCACGTAGACCTTCTTGATCCGGCCATCGGTGTCGAGGAAGTTGTTCACGTACTTCGACGCCCACGCGATCGAGAACGTCTGGTCGATCGCATCCGCCGTCACGCCGAGCGCATTCGCCTTCTCGCGGTCGATGTCGACCTTGTACTGCGGCGTGTCGTTCAGGCCGTTCGGGCGCACGCCCTGCAGCGTCGGATCCTTCGAGGCCATCCCGAGCAACTGGTTACGCGCGGCCATCAGCGCATCGTGGCCGAGACCGGCGTTGTCCGTCAGCTCGAAGTCGAAGCCGGCGGCCGTACCGAGTTCAGGAATCGACGGCGGGTTGAACGGGATCACGATCGCGTCCTTGTAGCCCGCATAGCGCCCGAACATCCGGCCGATCAGTGCCTGCACTTTCTGGTTTGCATGCTGACGCTGCGAGTAGTCCTTCAGGCGCACGAACACGAGACCGGAGTTCTGGCCGCGACCCGCGAAGCTGAAGCCGTTGACCGTGAACGCCGATTCGACGATTTCCTTCTCGTCCTTCAGCAGGTAGTCGGAAATGTTCGCCAGCGTCTTCGCGGTCGTTTCCTGCGTCGAACCCGACGGCGTCTGCACGATCACGAACATCAGGCCCTGGTCTTCATCGGGCAGGAACGACTTCGGCAAGCGCACGAACAGCAGGCCGACCCCGACGATCACGGCCAGGTAGATGATGAGCCAGCGGCCCGAGCGCTTGATCACGTGATGCACGCCGACGTGGTACTTGTCGCGGCTGTTGTTGAACGTGCGGTTGAACCAGCCGAAGAAACCCTTCTTCTCTTCGTGATGCCCTTGCGGGATCGGCTTCAGGATCGTCGCGCACAGTGCCGGCGTCAGAATCAACGCGACGAGCACCGACAGCACCATCGCCGTCACGATCGTCAGCGAGAACTGACGATAGATCGCGCCGACCGAACCGCCGGAGAACGCGACCGGCACGAACACGGCCGACAGCACGAGCGCGATGCCGACGAGTGCGCCGGTGATCTGGCCCATCGCCTTGCGGGTTGCCTCCTTCGGTGACAGGCCCTCTTCCGCCATCACGCGCTCGACGTTCTCGACCACCACGATCGCATCGTCGACCAGCAGGCCGATCGCGAGCACGAGGCCGAACATCGACAGCGTGTTGATCGAGAAGCCCACCAGCGACATGACTGCGAACGTACCGAGCAGCACGACCGGCACCGCGATCGTCGGGATGATCGTCGCCCGCAGGTTCTGCAGGAACAGATACATCACGAGGAACACCAGCACGATACCTTCGAGCAGCGTCTTGACCACTTCCTCGATCGACAGCTTCACGAACGGCGTCGTGTCGTACGGATACTTCACGACGAGGCCGTGCGGGAAGAACGGTGCCAGCTCGTCGATCTTCGCGCGCACGGCCTTCGCGGTCGCGAGCGCGTTCGCGTTGGTCGCGAGCTGGATACCGAGTGCCGCGGTCGGCTGACCGTTGTACTTCGTGTCGAAGTTGTAGTTCTCGCCGCCGAGCTCGAGCTTCGCGACGTCCTTCAGGCGCACCTGCGAGCCGTCCTGGTTGACCTTCAGCAGGATGTTGCCGAACTGCTCGGGCGTCTGCAGCAGCGTCGATTCGGTGATCGTCGCCTGCAGCATGGTGCCCGGCTTCGCCGGCGTGCCGCCGATCTGGCCGCCCGCGATCTGCACGTTCTGCGCGGTGATCGCGGTCGACACGTCGACCGGCGTGAGGCCGTAGTTCGTCAGGCGGTTCGGGTCGAGCCAGATCCGCATCGCGTACTGCGAGCCGAACAGCGTGACGGTACCGACGCCGTTCAACCGGCTGATCGGATCCTTCACGTGCGACGCCACGAAGTTCGCGAGGTCGTACTTGTTCATGCTGCCGTCTTCGGAGTTGAAGGCGAGCACCAGCAGGAAGCTGCTGCTCGACTTCGTCACCGACAGGCCGAGCTGCTGTACGACCTGCGGCAGCACCGGCGTCGCGAGCGACAGCTTGTTCTGGACCTGGACCTGCGCGATGTCGGCGTTGGTGCCCGGTGCGAACGTCAGCGTGATCGTTGCGTTGCCCGAGTCGTCACTCGTCGACGACATGTACAGGAAGTTGTCGAGACCGCTCATCTGCTGCTCGATCACCTGCGTCACCGTGTCTTCCACCGTCTTCGCGGAAGCGCCCGGGTAGTTCGCGGTGATCTGGATCGATGGCGGCGCGATCGTCGGATACTGCGAGATCGGCAGCGTGAAGATCGCCGCAACCCCGGCCAGCATCAGGATGATGGCGATCACCCACGCGAAGATCGGGCGATCGATAAAAAACTTTGCCATGAAACAGGCTCCCTGTTATTGCGCGCTCGAAGCAGCGGCAGCACTCGCCGGCGCGGCGCCCGATGCGGCGGCGCCGGTTGCGGCAGCGGCGCCGGAACCGGCGGCAGCCGGTGCGGCGGTGGCGGCGGCGGCGCCCGATGCGGCAGCAGCAGCCTGCGCGAGCTGCGCCGGCACCGACTTCACGGTCGCACCCGGGCGCACCTTCTCGCCGCCCTGCACGATCACGTGATCGCCCGCCTGCAGACCGCCTTCGACGATCCAGTTCTGGCCCTGCATGCCGGTGGTCTTCAGCGGACGCGGCTCGACCTTGTTGCCCGCGTTCACCACCATCGCGATCGCCTGGCCCTTCTGGTCATGCGTGACGCCGATCTGCGGCACCAGGAACGCGTTCTCGTTCACGCCTTCCTCGATCCGCGCGCGTACGAACATCCCCGGCAGCAGCACCCTGCCCGGGTTCGGGAAGACCGCGCGGATCGTCACCGAGCCGGTGGCCTGGTCGACCGTCACGTCCGAGAACTGCAGCTTGCCCGGCTCCGCATAGGTCTTGCCGTCCTCGAGGATCAGCGACACCTTCGCCGCGCCCGGGCCGGTCGTCTTCAGGCGGCCGCTCTGCACGTCCTGGCGCAGCTTCAGGCCTTCGAGGCTCGATTGCGTGAGGTCCACGTACACCGGGTCGAGCTGCTGCACGGTCGACATCAGCGTCGCCTGGCTCGCCTGCACATAGGCGCCCGGCGTCACTTGCGAAATGCCGACGCGGCCCGTGATCGGCGAGACCACGTCGGTGTAGCCGAGGTTGATCTGCGCGGTGTCGACCGCCGCCTTGCCGGACGCGACGTCCGCCGCGGCCTGCCCTTGCGTGGCCACCGCGTTGTCGTAGTCCTGCTTGCTGACCGCGTTCGCGGCCACCAGCACCTTGTAGCGCGCGACCAGCGCGTTCTGCGTGACGAGGTTCGCCTGCGCCTTCGCGAGCGTCGCCTTCGCGCTGTTCAGCGCGGCGAGATACGGCGCCGGATCGATCTTGTAGAGACGCTGGCCGGCCTTGACGTCGGTGCCTTCGGTGAATTCACGGCGCAGCACGATGCCGTCGACCCGCGCGCGGACCTGCGCGACGAGGAACGCGCTGGTGCGACCCGGCAGCTCGCTGAAGACCGGTACGGCTTGCGGCTGGACGGTGACGACGCCGACTTCAGGCGTTTGCGGCGGCGGTGCCGATTCTTTTTTTTCCGCATGCAGCCAGGAAAACCGCGGCTGCCGCGACAGTGATCAAGCGGTATGGAACCCGTTCGACGCGCATGGAGCGACCTCTGTGTGTAACCAATGGAATAAGTGCAGCACCCGACGGGAGCGCAACACGGATGCGCCTCGCGGCGCAGATCGAACACCTGAATTACTGGACTGCTGGATACAGCACGTCGGCACGAAACCTCCATGCCGACGGGATGCCGCGAACT
>JAJJMA010308073.1:0-15216 GCA_023529015.1 Papaver nudicaule
CTGCCTTTAATAAGACATGGTTTCGAGAGTGTTTTGACAATCTTGTCCCTCTCTCATTTTTCACCATCTACAGGAAGTCAGGTTTTCCAGCAAGGTATTAGGAAATTTGAAAGTGTTCATCTGATATTGTGGTGTGGTGTTTAGTACATACTTCATCATTATAGCTCTTCCCCCTTGATTCATTGCTTTGGATTGCCAGCTTGATAATCTCCTTTCAAATGCATGTTTAGTACCATCAAAAGCTTCTTGTTTGGACTTGCCAATTAGAAATGGAGAGCCTAGATATTTCTCATTCTTGTTCATCAGTTTAACTCCAAGAATCTCTCTAAGGAACATGCAACAATCTTCTTTCACATTGCTACTGAAGAAGATTGTTGATTTGTCGAAGTTGATAACTTGACATGATTGCTCACTAAAAATGTGCATTAGATCTTTCAGTTCATAAACTGATTTCATGTCTGCTTGCGTGAAGATAAGACAATCATATGCAAAAAGCAGATGATTGATTGGAGGGGCTTCTCTTGTGACAGAGATCCTTTTAATGAGATTATTGTTGTGAGCTTCAGTGAGTTTCCTTGAGAGAAATTTCATAGCTAGAATGAAAAGATATGGAGAGAGCGGGTCACCTTGTCGTATGCCTCTAGTTGGATGAAATGGAGTGCAGGGTGTGTCGTTGATCATGACTGATAATGTTGTGGTGCTTATGCATTGGTTTATTATCTGACACCAATCTTCCGAGAAGCCAAAGCTTTTTAATACCTTGTGAAGAAAACGCCATTCGAGTCTGTCAAACGCCTTTGACATGTCAAGTTTTAATGCTAGCCAGCATTCATTTCCACTTTTCAGCTTCATAGAATGTATGAGTTCTTGTGCAATGATGGTGTTGTCATTTATTAGTCTGTTATTGACGTATGCGGCTTGATATGGTGAGATCAGCTTCTCCATTAGTGGCTTCATTCTGTTTACAATTATCTTTGAAATAATCTTGTAAGACGTGTTGCAGAGTCCTATAGGCCTGCAGTCCACTGGTTCTGTTGGTTTCTTCTTCTTTGGTATTAGAGAGATATACGTCTTGTTTAGCTCCTTTAACAGAAATTTGGTAGTGAAAAAATGATGTACCATATCACACACATCATCACCTATTGTTTCCCATTGAGATTTATAAAACCCTGCTGGAAACCCTTCAGGACCTGGTGCTGACCAGCTCTCCATTTTTTTAAGAACTTCATGAATTTCTTCTTTTGAAGGAACTTCCAGTAACCTTGCATTTTCCTCATCAGTTATCAGACATGGCAGCACTTCATATTGCGAATCATCAATTCTTGGATTTGATGTAGTACTAATTACCTCAAAGTGGGAAGTCAACAGAAGTTCCATGTCTTCTCTTTTTGATAACCATACTCCATCTGTTCTTCTCAGGCTGTCTATGTTGTTCCTTGCCTTTCGTCTGTTTGAATTGGTGTGGAAATACTTGGTGTTATTGTCAGCATCCTTGATAAAGGTGTCTCTCGATTTTTGCTTGTGGAAATCAACCTTGATTTTTTGCCATTTTTGAAGGTCTGTGGTAACAGATAATATGCTTTCATCCAGCATTGTTGAGTGTTGCTGCTTTTGTAGGTTGTTGAGCTCTGTTTGGAGGTGAGTAATTCTATGGTTGATGTCCCCAAATTGGTGCTTGTTCCATTTCCCAAGTGTAATTCTTGTGAATTGCAGCTTCTTTGAAAGTTTGAATGCTACTGAACCTTCAACTGCGTGGCTCCATGCATGTGCTATTTGTATGGCACAGGTTTTATCATGTAGCCATGTGAAGAAAAACCTGAATGGTTTCCACAGTTTTGGCTGATTATAGTCTTCAAAGAGTAAAATTGGGCTATGATCACTGCCCACTTGACTGAGATGAAGCAATTTAGAGGATGGGAAAGCCACGTTCCATTCACTATTACCCAGAGCAAGGTCAATTCTTGATCTCTTTCTACCTGTCCCATCTGTACTGTTTGTCCACGTATGACCTTTGCCAATGAAACCAATGTCCTCTAGACCAATTTCTTGCAAGATATTATGTATTAGACCGTCAGCTGAAGAAGAATCCTTATTCCCATTCTCCAACAGATGTATGTTGAGGTCGCTAAGTAGTATCCATGGCTGAGAGATATTGTTGCCCAGATCTCTTAGAAATTCCCATTGTTTCTTCTTCTTTTGATAGTCATGGAACCCGTACATGCAGGAGGGTAACCATTCTGGCTTACTTGGGTCACTTTGGACTAAGACATGAATCATGTTTTCTGCAGAATACATTAGTTCACAAGAGAAATCTTTCCATAACAACGTTAGACCACCCAAGAGGTCTATAGGATCAATTATGATGCTATTAGGGAAGTTAAAGACTCTTAATAGTGGATTAATCTTAGCACTAGGGAGCTTAGTTTCACATAGGAATATTATGTCCGGATCTTGTGTACGTATAATATCTTTTAGGTGGTTCCTGGTGTCTTGTCCTCTAAATCCTTGAACATTCCATGACAAAACTTTCATGTTGTAACAAGTTTTGCGATCAACTAAGGCACTAGATATTTTGTTTTGTATAAGGATGGTTCTATTGTAATGTTTGTAAAAGAGCAGAGCGTAGTTCTCTCGGAGAGTAAGGTGATGTTTATAACCTTGATCTAGAAAATAAAAGACTGTATAATTCAGTGCTTTCAAAAATTTAATGCAATGATATTGAATGTCAAACCTATAAAACTCTGCCTTAAGTTTAATACAACTAGATGATTGTTTTAAATGTGATGAATAAATAGGCTTGTAATAACAGAAATTAATGCAGGTAGTAAATGGGAAGTAAAGAAAGGGTTTTGAGGATAAACTGATATTTACCTTAGGTTCCCCATCAGGTTGCATCAAATGGTTGAACTTTCCCACAACTGGATGATTCTGTGCAGCTATGGCCACTGGCGCGCGTTCATTTTGGTTACTCATCATTTGATTGGTGTTTGTGCTTTCATTACTTCCATTACCATCAGAACGTTGCCTCTTCCCTGCTCTTGAGTCATTTGCTTCACCCATGTCGACATCATCAGCAGCTTCATCTCCAATTTCTTGAATTTTAATGCCATCTTTTGGTGGGATGAAAGGGGTGTGCTTTACAATTCCCCTGCTTTGCCTATGAGTTGGGACTGGACTGATCTGCAAGCTAGGTTGCTTTGTGTTACCAAAGATTGGACCAAATTGTTTTGGATCTAGATGTTTTCCTTCCATCTTTTGTTTGTTATCACTGCACTTGCTCCTGACATGTTTAATAACATAGCACTCCTTGCATATTCTGTGTGGCTGCTTCTCGTAGAAAAATCTGTACCATTTAGTTGTTTTGGCTCTTGTTTTTGCAAGAGCACCCCTGAGGAGGGGAGCAATTAGCTGAACTCTTACGCATACCTTGAAGCAATCTCCAGCAGTTGGCTTCCCTGTAGGAGGGTCAATGGCTACCACTTCACCCATTGTAGCACCCATGTCTCTAACAGCTCTTTGATTTCTATGTTCTGGTAGGAGTTTGTCTAGCCATATCCAGAATTCATGTGTATCCCAATCTAGTGCAGTATATACCGAAGTAGGGTCATATAGATGCACTATTAGCAAGTTACCATCTACACTCCATGGTCTACCTTTAAAGATTGTTTTCACTACCTCCCAATTCTGAAATGTGAAAATCATGACATTCCTTTCAATTTCGGCCATTGTTACTTCCCCTTCAGGGATGAAATCCCATGTGCGGCCTATGTGTCTCTCCACCATCTTGCCTGTGAGTCTTCCTTCCATTACAATAGTACCGATCAGATTGATTTCATCCTCCTCCTCTGCATCTAGGTTGTTTTCATCATATGTCGTTAACTCTCCCTTGCCATTGTTTATCTTTGTGTCCTGCAGCTTGTCAGTGATTTGGCTAACCCCCTTTGTTGAACTTGATGGATTTGTTACCGCCTCCATTGTTGCGAACTCTGTTTCTTGTGGTTTAGGTTTAGCTTGAGAGATAGGATGTAGATGGACGTATTTATCTTTATTTATTCTACCTTTCCCTTGCCAACAAACTCAGCCATACGATATCTTTTCAGAGATTTGATTTGACCCCAAAAGGGTAACCGCAGTTAATACGAATAATGCAAATCTTCTATTAACAGAAATAAACCTATATTTTCTCCGCACTTTCCAAAGTTTGTAACCAGTTTTTGAATTTCTGAGAATCCAAGAACAGCGCCAAAAACAGAACTTGTGACCGATTCTTGACTCAGTACTATTGCTTGAATGAAATAAAACACCATTATCAAATCTGAATAACCATGTGAGAAATGCTCGAACTGCTTTACTAACACTAGGACGCCAGTGGCTGCAAACGCTATCGCCAATACACAGATCGTGGCAAACGCCATTGAAAGTTCAACCATTTTCCTGCAAACGCAATGGGGAAACATAAGATTTTAGTAATCCATGAAAATGAAAACTTAGACTTTTAAAGTGAGTTGAAAAATAAACCAAATGAAACCAGTAACATAAAGATTTAGTTTGAAAAGGGTGATAGATTAATCGATGATGAGGAACATTGAATCTAAAGATGATTTTAGTGCATTTTGAAAACTGAGTTTGGAAGAAACTATTCGCCCGATTTCTCTACTCCGAGAAAACCGCTGCCCCTACAGATTCTGAACATAAGATGATTTTAGTGCATTTGACACTCAACTCCACCACTCTCTTTAGTACTCGCACCATCCAGATCCTTTACCTGAGATGTGTAGAACTCGTTTTTGTGCGACATGGGTCTAGACTGAATGCGATGAGCCAATACCTTTACTACATGTGTCGTTGAGTGCTAAAGTGAGTTCTGAAAAAATCATTAATTTAACCGGTTTTGGCTTATTGTTGAAATCATGAGTTTTACTCGTATTATATTTAAAATTACTAATTTAATGAGCAATAATTTAAAGAGTTTCTACTGTCATCTATTTACTTGGTCAGTTTGCAAAACCGATAGGGGCTTGGAGCATTGAACAAAGAAAAAAAAATCTCGAAATTGGGGAAGGATTTTCATTGATTAGTTGAACAAGTTCTTAGAATTCTTATTGTTCCCACCACATTCGTATCACTATAAAGGATTTGTCGAAAGAAATGCGGTGTTACGGAATCCCAAATATTTAGATTTGCATTTTTTTGATTTTGTAATTGTTCTTTGATAGCTTGGTTCACCAGCTCATCCGCTACCTGATTTTCCTTCCTGTACGAATGAGTAATCTTGGTTGATGGAATTTGTTTTCACATCTTGGTGATTTCCCTTAGCATACCCTACAAATACCATGGTGCCTCCTCCTCATCCTGGAATAATTGTAGTATTAATTGAGAGTCTGCCTCAAACTAGACCTTTGTCTATTGATGGTGTGTCATTCTAAGTGCCAGAAGAAAGCCCCAAGTTTCGGCAACTAGTGATGTTGTGATGCTTAATGGTGCATTCATAGCCTGTATTACTGTCGTTGACGCGCTAGCTTCTGCTAATGACTTCTGCCCCCGCTGCTCCCTGATTACCTTTGGAGGCGCCATCCATATTTATCTTTATTCGAACTCCAGTTGGAGGCTCCCACTTAACTGTTATGGTTGTGGTGATGTGTGGTATGTTGTGTTTTGCTCGAGGAGGACACTCTGGCATGAACGAGATGACATGACTCTGTGTACACTCAAACTCCTTCCACATAGTGATAGCCGCCTGTGACACCTATCTAGGAGTTTGATTTTATCTGTTGTACATCCTCTCATTCCTTGCCAGCCATATATGTCAAACTGTAAATGCCATGAGATTCCTCTGTTTTCTTTGTATTTTGGTGTCCAGGATACATCTGATTGTACACGACAAGTGGTGTAGTTGACGTCTGTCATCATTTTTGGTTAGGTAACCGAAGATCAACCATACTTATCTTGCATTGTCGCACTTGAAAAATAAGTGATTTGCCGTCTCTCTTGAATGGTAGCAGTTAGAGCAGACACCCATATCCGAAAATGTTACATGAGAGAAGGAGATCCATTTTCGGAAGACCTCCATTGATATCTTTCCACAAGAAAAACTTGATTTTTGACGGTCATTTTAGCTTCCAGATCTTCTGTTGTAGTCGAGAAATCCCTGGTTGCTATCGCATTGGTTTTTTGTTTCATTTTCATAAACCTCCAATAGTCTGTTTTAGCCGTGTAGTGGCCATTTTTTCAAATATGGCCAAATCAATCTGTCTGCAGATGAGATCCTTGGGAGATGGATGTTGAGGATGTTGTGCGTTATGTCGCTTAGGAAGCTGTCAAAGATCAGCCTATGGATCTAGGAATTGGAGTATGGGTTCATGAGAGATGGCATATTGTTTGCATGTGATTGCATGAAGTTACAATCCCTCCTGTTGGTGGGTTTGGAATCTAATTGGAGTTTATGGATGTTGTACGACCATCTCTAATCATTGTGGGTATGTTTTCCTCAAGAAAAAAAATGGAAATTTTTGACAGACTTATCCAATCCTGGCTCACCGTTGGTGGTGGTCTTGGCAATAATGGAAGAGGCGCCATGTCTTTAAGGTACTTGGAGGCACAGACTCTGCTCCAGATAGAGTCTGGCGTTGTTGATGCAGCTGCTAAATCCTCTTAAAGAATTGCGTTTTGTTGTGTGCGTTGCTTTTCCTGATACACAACTGACCTTGTTTTTTGGTTTTGGTGATTTTTTTCCACCCCAAAATGTGCAATTTCCTTTTCTTTTCATCATATCCCCAGAAGAAGTTTCATGCAATTTTGTTTATTTTCCTGTGTACATGACTTGGGAGAAGTTGCGTCCGCATAACATGGTTCATTGTTGGTGTTAGTGATGTGTTGATGAGAAGCAGCCTCCCTGCCTGATTCAGACACTTAGACATCCATCCCATGTTCTTCATTTTCATTATATTAAAGAGTTCAGTGAACATGTGTGATGATTGTCTCCCATTTTTCAGTTGAACCCCCCAGATAGATTGGAACCAAGTGAGTAGTTGAAATCTCGTATCTTTGGTGAAGTTTTTATACTTTTTGCGCGTCCAACCTCGGACGGTGAACGAGAATTTATTTGTTTTTGTTGATTGTTTGACCTGTTGATCCGCAATACTCCTTCAATACCAAGTCAAGGTTGTCACATGTTACTTGTTCTGCCATACACGTGACAAGAAGATCATCTGCATACATCAAGTGAAAAAATGGCGGTGCTCTTTTTGAAATCCATATCTCTTTCAGTTCAAAAATGATTTGTACACTGACAAAACCCACAAACACTTTCACCACCACAGATCTAATGGTCAAATTTTCTTCATAACCGCACACATATCCATATGAATCAGTCACACAGTCTTTGAGCCGTTGGATCCTAATTCAGGAAAAGTGTTTGTGAAACCTTTTGTGTGTTTATCATCTTTGCTTTCAGTTTCCCTTCGGCTTCCCTGCAAGTTAGATTAACTGACAGAACTTCTACACAGATAATAAAAAATGTAGAGGGATAGGCGGTCTCCCTGTCTAAGTCTTCTCTATAGAGTGATTTTTCCATGTGGAACTCCATTGACTATGACTAAGTATGTCACATATGTAACACGTCATTACATACTCAACAAATTGTTGTGGAAAACCCATAGCTAGCATTGTTTCTCGGATGAAACCCCAATCAAGAGTATCATATCCCTTCTTGAAATCAAGTTTGTGTGTTATTTTTAATGTGGTTGTTAGGTGTGTTGTTCTAATACGATGGATAATTCTGTTGTAGTCGCGATATTGTCATGCATAGCTCTTTTAGGAACAAATAATAACTTGTAGTATCTGTCTAATTCTGTCCACCATAATTTTCGAAATCATTTTGTAGACCACATTGCACAGACCTATCGGTCTAAAATGATCATAGGTAATGGGTTTTGGGATTTTTGGTATCAACACAATATTGTGTATGGTTAATGGGTTCCTGAATATAGTTGTGAACAAAGAAGTGATTAACCATATCGAATATGTGTGTACCTGTCGTATCCCTGAAGAATTTGTAGCACTTGCTGGTAAATTCTTCTGGACCTGGCGCCTTCTCGTACCCAATAGAGAAGAAAGCAGTTTTGACTTCTTCCATCATCACAGTTCTTAGCAAGCCATCTTTTTGTCTCTGCGTGAGCCTGTTTTGACACAGTTTAGCAAATCCGTGTTGATTTGAGATGGTTGTGCCTGATACCGTTTATGATGGTGTTGAACAAGCAGCTCTGCTATGTCTTTTGGGCATTCTATGAAATTCTCAGTTTCTGTCTGGAGCAGTCGAATGTAGTAGACTCTTCTTTGGATGGTTGCCTTTGTATGACAAAAACTAGTATTGAGATCACCCTCCTGAAGCCACTGAACTCTCGATCTTTGTCTCCAATAGGTTGCATAACAATTCTAGAGCATCAAGTGTGTGTTTCAGAATTCTTTCTCCTTTTGCAGCCAGAAGATGAGTTGTTCTCCAGTTGCAGTCGCACATTTGAGTTGGGATTTTTGTATTTCAATCGCAATACCTTTTATGAGCGCAGGGAGATTACCAAAAGTTTCCTTGTTCCACCTTTGCAGTGTCAGAGCCGTGTTGTCTGCTTTTATGATGATGTAGAGTCCTGGATTCGGATTTCGCCCTCGCTCCGTGTTGTATCTACCACTTCTTTCATCTGAGGTCAGCAGTGGCAGAGAGGAACAGAGACATGCGGGGTCCCTAGACCCCACTAGATTTTGATATTTAAACTAAATAGGCTTGGTATTATTGATATTTATACTCCTTGTGGGGCCACATTGGTTAGTAATATTTAAATTATGTTTTTGATGGGGTCAAAAAAAAGGAAAGCTAACTTTTGTTTTGTCAAACATGTAGGATGTCTTAGAGCTAAACAAGCAATGTGTTTCATATAATCAGGTAGGTTATTTTTTTTACTGTTCATGTGGCATTTGTATTTAAAAAAAAACACCTAAAATTTTTTTGATGCTTCTGGCCGCAAATTCTTCCCCCCACAGCCAAAACTTTTTGCCTCTGCCACTAGAGGTCTGTGTTGTCTGAGAACAAAATCAATCACCTCGATACATCATTTTTTGATTTACTTTTTGATTAATGATGTAATTTAAACACGTAAATAAACATATATGGTTCAACATAGTATAAAGTATAACACCGAATTATTTTTTCTGATATTTTATATTTTTGATGTCCCAATAGTAAAGGTTTATGTGGATTCTTGATCAATATATACTTAGTATATTAGAAAATGAAAAACAAGGAGAAAATTGAAACTCAATTAGGCCTAGAACCCGAGGAGATTGTTGAGTGTTTGAGAGATGATGATGTTACAGAGAGAGTTTACCCCAGAATAGTTAAAGCTCTTGTTTTTATTTTCAGGCAATTTTATCGAAAAGAAAAAGAAAACTCAATTAGACCTATTTAGACGGACAAAATTTTCATAGGTTGGATTGAGGAGTAGTGTTTTTTCCTTGTATTCTTGAGTGTCTCATTGTATGTTGTTGGAAATTCGAATAGAAATTAAGTTTAACTTAGTTACAACCATTTTGTGAAAGGTTGTGTCTATTCATAAAATCCTTTCACTTAGAATTTGAATCATTGTATCCTAAGGGATATGACTCTTCTTAAGGGATAAGACTCTTCCAAAGAGGTATGACTATTCATGAAGAGACTCTTTGATGTTTCCCGAGAGTTACCAATCATGTATATAAACCCCACTCTTGATTCATTGTAATATGAGTTAGAAGAGTAAGAAAAAGTGGAAAGGGAAGAGAAACATAGAGAAAGAAAATAGGAGAAGAAAACTTAGTAGACGTGCTTAGAGTTTGGTCTCAAGGAGTTTGTGCTACATCAGTTCGTGTCCGTTATATTGGTGATCATCGAAGTGCTGCGAAGAGCACCAATGCTATTGTTGAATGCTGGAGACATATACCGCTAACTATATCAGCATTAAGTACATGGCGTTAAATGGCTTAAGTAAAGAGATTACTCGCCTCAATACCCAAGTAAGTTTGTTAAAGAATTATAGAATTTCTCTTTCTCAATCTATTCTTCTTGTTTTCTTGTTTTGGTTTCTAATAACCAAGTATTACGGAAGTCGTAATATATTGACGAAGACCAATGTTACATAGTGATAACGAGTTGGCAGAAATAATACACAGATCGTATTATTGATGGAATCGGTAACGAAAATATTTTCCAACATATGTTGTTTTCTTTAACACATTAGACCTTTTCCCTAAACTAATTTCCTCTTAAAACTAATCCGGGTATGAGTATGAGTTTTGACATGTAAGGCCGGTTCCTATGGAGCCAAGCAAATCAAAGGATTTGCAATCCTAGGCGGCCTAGCAAACCAAAAACGGGACAGTGGAAAAACTAGCAAATTTGATATAAATTGAGTATTTTAAGTTATTTTGTGGGTCCAAATAATAAAGAAAGATTTTAAAAACTAGATAAATATATATATGTGAGACCAAATTTTAATTAAAAAAGATTTATTAAACTAAAAAGTAGGAAAGATTAGGATTTGATCGATGGAAAATCCATCGTCGATGGAAAAACCATCGACCTCGATGGAAAAATCATCTGTCGATGGAAATTCCATCGACGATACTATTTCTATCTCACGTTGCAAAGTTGCAAATTTGCAACTTGCAACGTCGTTTTGGCCTTATACTAGGTCCATAGCTAGCCAAAACACCCATAGTTTGGGTTTTTTGTGTAACTTATAATTGCATTGTCCACACTATATCAAATTGGGCAAGTTCTTTCTTTTGTATAATGTCAACAAAGTGGAGCTCCCTCTACCTCTAGTGTCGTTTCTCTACAAGTGGTAGACTCTGGGGAAGTCATTATTGGTACAAGAAAAATGCAATGAACAGCAAAGCACTGTGTCATAAATTCATAACACCAACCAACCAACCAACTCTTGATAATCCTTCCTTGGTAATGGGGCTCAGATGATTCTGGGGGTACAATTTAAGCCGCCCTGCAAGATGCAGGTGGATAAACTTAGCAAACTGTTCAGACGAAGTTGCAGTTAGTTGGTCATTTGTCACATTGATTTTTCTATGTTTGTGACCAACGATTGCTTTCAATAATGATATACCAACCACAATTTAAGAGGTGACAGATACTCCCTCTGTTTCTTTTATATACAACCACATTGGAGTAGGTTATAGGCGGAAATAGGGTATTTTCATGTTTCAAATTATAGGTGAATTTTTATTTTCAAGATAAATTTTCCTACATCTACCCTTATTTTTATAATACATGGATAATTCATAATTGTGTTGGGAAAAGACAAAGGATAAAACAGGAAAAAACATTAAAAGTTATGAATTTAACAATGTTTTCTTAATCTAAGAGATTTAGTCCCTCCGCCTATATAATTGAAACAGAAGAGCAGGAGCCTTTAACTGAATAAAAAACTTAGCAATAGTTTCATTGGGCATCAACTTGATGCGCTTTTCACACATCGTTTTTTTTTTATATACAATTTCACACATCGTTTTGTGTATCCTGCCTAACCAAACAACTTTTTCATGTATACGAAATAGTGCTTTAACTTTATTTCATTTATTATCTCAGAACGAGAATTCTAAGTCTACCGTGGGTGTTTCACACGGTTTTTCACCGTGTGACACAATTCTTGGGGGGCCCCCTGCTAATCTTCGTTGGTGGGGCCCATGCATCACCTCTAACATTTCATCTATACCGTTGGATCACTCCAATGTGTAAAATGGTGTGTAAAATGGTGTGAGTGTAGAATTACTCATCTCAGAAATGTACCTAGGATTTCATAAAAAATAGAATTAGCAGGAGATAAGGTACGGAGAACTGCCGAGAAAGACCCAAAAACAGGTCAACCAAGAGAGCAACTTTTAAAGAGTCATGCATTCGGACAGGAATTCAACAGTGTCCAAATTTGAAGGGATCCCCCCAAATGGGTCTATTTTGAACTATTTTGAGTACTAGCATAACTAAAATGACTTTCTTGAATGGCAAATTGACAATGGTCCAATAATTCATTCACGCGCTTCTACAATAGTAACAATACATTTTGCCCCTTGCGGGGATTTTTCGTCTTTCGTATAAGGCGATTATTCGCGAGGCATTCGCAGCCAACTTAAATCCAGAATTTTCAAAGGAGAAAATTTTCGGGTTCATTAATTAAATACCCCTAGAAATCAACCCCCACAATATTATCCTTCTCACATTTTACAAATATCCCTCACCTTCTAGAAGGTTGAAACCCGGAATAATAGATTACGAGAATACCCTTCATTTAAAGATAAGGTTGCAGAAAACACGATGAAAACGATTTCATTTCAGTTTTATCTTCTCTCTCCTCGGTTCCTCTCTCGCTCTGGAAATAACGAAAACCAGATCTGAAATCTGGATTTATGAAAAATCGAAGAGAATTTAACGAATTCAAGTTGGAGATACTGTGAAAGAGGATCAGATAGTTCGATTTAGGGTTTAAATCTTCAATTAGGGTATCAATCGGTTCTGAAAGAACAAAGCAGGAGGAAAAATTAGGGTATCAATCGGTTCTGAAGATTTAGGGTTTAAAATCTTCATCAATAATCACAAATTATAAGGTGAAAATCAGACAAATCGATTTTGAATTGCATATTTAGTTCGTATTCGTACTGGTTTAGGGTTTTCACGAATTTGTCTGTGATTTTGGTTTCGTTTTGATTTTTTCTGGTTTGATTTTGTTGATTCATGTTGATAGTTGATAGTGAATTTGTTTGTGAATAATTTTGATTCACACTGACAATTGTTTGAATTATTAATTTGCATGTAATTCAAACTTGATTTTGGAACTTCTGTTGATGATGAGAAGTGTTAAGGAGCAGGAAAAGAACAATAAAAGAGGTATAATACACAATTTATTGTTTTCATTTGTGAAGATGTTTCTGTTTTATTAGCGAAGTGGTGGTTGAGATTGTCATGAAATGCGGTTGGACTGTCGATTTTAGATTGCTTTAAACATGTTGAATGTTCTAACCGGACGGTAGATCCTAACCGGTAATTCAGTAGTCGATTATAGGTTGTAAGTTAACTTGGGCTCATTGTTATTTTGGACACTCGCTTGTTCGTTATACTGAATCTTGTTCTAATAGGTTAGGCCGTGGCTTGGTTGAACTTATAGAATCATGAAAAGTGCTAATGTCTCGTTCTTAAGTAGGTTTTCTCTGGTTGGGGTGATGATAAAGTTGTTCCAGAGACTGCGAGTCATTGTTATTATTATTCATGCCTTGTTGGTTTATTGCTCTTGCAAGTTGTCAACTGAACCATTACTTTTGGGTTTTAGCCAAAGGTTTTAATGTACAAGAGACTCAGTTCACTACCTTGTGGACAGAAGAGCTTGTTCTGGATGTAAGCAATACATAACCAACTGGGGGAGTTGGCAGTACCATATTGAGCCAACTTAGCCAGTAGGCACCCTGAAAACAATAGTTGCTTGCCTAAAACATGCTAATAGGATGACTGACTAGTTGGAACTAACAAGTTGGCACCAAATTATGCTTAAGAATTCTAACTAGTTGTTTCCCTCGTTGGTAAAATAGGTTCAAGAGGGGAGGGATAAAAATGCCAAGAGAAAAGAAGCTACAAAGCTCGCCGTCTAGAGGTATGAACAAGGCCTACTAATCTATAACTAGTGTTAATAGGATGCCTTATATATAATATAGGTAACTGTAGTAATAGCATGAATTTTCTTTATGTAGGTAAAGAAAAGGAACTGAAATACAAATCCGGTCTTATACCTTTTGTTGAAACGGGACATCTATTTTATGAAGAGTTACCTAAAAGGCCAGAGTTATTAGCTGCCACAAAAGAATGTCCTTTTTGGGGTTTAATTGAACCTTTCTTTAAAGAACAACCCATACAATGGACAAACAAAGAGTATGCCATAGAGACAGATGTGTTTACTAAGCTTCCTGAAGCTATAGAGATGATCCTTGGTTGCTACAAAAGAAACACGTTGAAGGAGAAACAAAGTGGAGCTTTCCACTTTGGAGGAAACGAGCATGTTCCAACCGCAGAAGATTTCGCTGTGATTTTCAAGATGCAACGAATCAAAGAAGATCCTGACATGACAAGGAAGCTTGCTAAACCTAGAGAAACACATTTAATATTCTTGAACAAAGAGTTTCCGAGAGAACCGAACAAAAAAGATTACAAGATAACTCGTCAAAAGATAGAGTCAAGGATGATTGATGCGATCGTGAAAAATGAGCCACCTGAATATTTTCTCATCTTTCTTGGAATGTGGATTTGTACAATCTTCTTCTTCACGGATTCGAGTGGAAACTTTTTCTCTCAGAAGTGGATTCCACACATATTTCTAATGTACAGGGTATCATGGCCAGATCTTGTGGTAAATTATTTAATGGAAAACATCAACACACCGAAAGGAAAGAAAGGGTTAAAGAGTGTGGCTGGTTGCACACCGTTCTTATTGGTACTGAAAAAATAGTTTCGGCAATTACAAAATGGGTTATATTCAGTATGTGTTCTTAGTTTGTATACTAATACTTATTTGTTTCTTTTGTTCTTGTAGTATTGGTTCTTGGAGCATAGCTCATACTACACCAGCAAGCGAGAGAATTTCAAAAATTCAACTCCAAGATTCATCAGGTGGCATCAGTTGGAATTCTGCAATCAATTGATCAAAGACGACAGAGAGTTCAAGAAGGATAAGGATAAGCAGGGCAAAATGAGTTTTAACCAACATACAGTGAGTTGAAGTTCCTAGTTATGTTTAACTGTTTAGTCTGAAACTTCTTTTTGTATATATGAAAACTAGTACTAGGGACACTAGTTTATGTAGGCATTGGCTAGTATGTTGTCAAAAAACAGAAGATAACATTAGCCATCTTGGCTAGTTGGCACCAGAATTTGGTATGCTAGAACCCAGCCTTGCTGAATTCTGGAACCAACTACACAAGTTGGAACAAGAAGTTCTTTTTTTTCTTCTGTTTTTTTTTTCTTCAAATAATCTGTACCATATTTGATAAGATGAAAGTGTTTTGTTGGATTTTGCAGTTCGACGATGCTTTAACCCAACACGAATCAAATTTTGAGAAAATTTATAGTTCGTTGAAGGAAGCAAAAGATCATTTGGCAATAGAGAAGGCCTTGAACAAGCTGTTGCAAAGTCAACTAGA
>JAJJMA010308077.1:0-11545 GCA_023529015.1 Papaver nudicaule
CATAACTCCTACTAACCTTTTGTCGATGAAGAATAATTGATGTCTTCTTTGTCTTCACAGTCTTCATCTTCAAGGTCTCTACTACTTAGTCTATATCCCAATTCCGAAATCTAAACTCTAGTAGGCTAAATCAAGAATTGTGTTTTGACACCTAAAACTGACAACCAGCTTGACATACCAACGCTAGTGGGTTTGACCGGACAATGCCCTAACAGGAGGAGGGGCAAAAGAGGGTTTGTACTGCAACTCTAACAAGATTCAGGTGTTTGAGGAGCCAAACCACCCGAATTAAGCACCCTAATAGCGGTTGTGTAATGACCACATCTAATCTTCTTACGGCATGCAATCAAGTTGGAGATAATCTTTTGTTGCTTTCTGGAAGTCTTTTTGATAGCACGAGTCCGTGTAAAAATCTCCAGCAGCACGTGAGTCAAGGTAGCACACCCATCATGCTCTCTTCATTTCCCTAGAGCTTCATCTTTGTTTGCAATTTGCAGCTTCTTCCTGTTTCTAGACCTCTCCAACATTACAAATTTGGGGATATAAATACCAAGGGTACATGCAGGGAGTAATAGTAGTTGAATCCAAGAGGATAAGTTGAGAGGGTTGAGTAAAACCTTGTCAAGTGCAGAATTGAAAATTCTATAGAAATTAAGTCTGCAAGGAACATGTATACTTGAGATTGACTAAACCTGTTTCTTGAAAACAAGATCAAGCATATCCAGTGTAATACGAGCAGGACTGTCAACAACTTCCAAGTCTTCAATAATACCACTGCTGACAGTATAAACACAGCCAGGATTTTCCATCCCATGAATTAGAGAGTCTAATTAAAAGCCAACATGAGGAGTTGTAACAACTTCACCTTCACGTAACCTGCAAGCCCTACTCCATGCATGTAAGTGCATACATTCTGTATAAATCCACATTTGCAAAAGAACCAAGATTTCCTTCCAAGCCTCATAAACCTCTGCGCTATTATTGATTATATCCCTACATGTTGTTTTCCCATCTACAGAAGCGCAATGTCGATTGTGTATGTGATTGAAAAATGATCTCCTAGCAAAACCAGGACCACCAACACCATTACAACAACCATCAAGGTCCTTGAAAGGGCATTGAAAGATTGTATCACCCTGAGAATCAGAAGGTAAAATTGGGTCTTGAGATAGTGAAGGAGATCGTGATTTAGGCATGGTGGTTTTTGTGTTGAAACCCTAAGTATTGCAGTAGCCAAAACACCAATGTAAAAAACGATGAATGGAGGTGCAAAAGGAACATTCGAAAGAGCAATGAGGGATAAACCAAAAGGAGAAGGACTGCTAGAAATCCAGTGGAGAAATCCAACAGGGAAGAGACAGACAAAAAAAAAAAAAAAAAAAAAAAAAAAAAACTCGGACAGGCGCCTGCGTGAGGGAAAAATTTGGGCGTGAAGGTGTGGATTTCATTTGATCAATCCCCCTTTGTTCCCGAAATCTTAATCTTCATCTGTCTCTGCGTTTAATCAGTTCATCCTGTGCTGTCGTTCAAACCAGGAAACTCCATTACCGACGGGAAAGAGAACTCAGCCATTATAGGGTTTTTCATGTAAAAATTCTAATGGTTACAACTCGTTCGACTGCTGTATTAACTTCAACAGATCATGGAGTTCATATCTCTAATGAAACAGATTCCCATGGAGTTCTTCAACCTTCTGCAACTCCTTCTAATGACTTCCGGAGGAAACCAGTCGCGAACTTCGATCATCTGCAACTACGACGGCTCTTCGATCATCTGCAACTACCACGGTGGCTCTATCCTCCGGTGATAAGCTTCATTCACTGACGGGAGACAAAAACACTGTTGTTGCATCGTCCCTGGGTTTAATTCAAGTTTTTGTATCTCATGAACACACCGAAGATAGAGTTGTTGATGATGACCCTGCTGTTTCTTCAACCTTTGATGCCCAACTCTCAGCTGCTCATGAAGGAGATTCTGGCGTCTCTTTTGCTGCCCGGCATCTTCAGCAAGTCATGGCCCGGTGACTGCCAAGCAGCCATTTCGCAGAACGAGAATTACTTCTATTTCGTCTGGGGCTTGTAATTATGTAACCAAGGAAACACGGAGGAGAGAATGGGTTATAGCTTCAGCTTCAGGTCGAAATGGAGTGTCTCTGGATTCTAATTCAGCAGTTGCAAGGTTCAACGTACAGCGGAATTCCTCTCATGTTTTGAAGAAGTCAGGGGTACCAAATGTAGCTGTGGGCAAAGCACACAGAGGTATTCAGTTTTCTGTAGCCTCAGGTAACCAAACAGCATCAATAGCTTCATTTCCTGCAGCTACGGCTACTCGCAGCGTCATGAACCCACCACCTGCAGCTCCAAGTGCAAGCACAACCAAACACGGTGTCCCTTGCAAGGCTTTGATGGTTTCAAGAACGTGATAGATGGCAGGGGGTATTGTCAAATTTCTTTGATTCAACACTTGCTTAATAAGCACTTTCCCGATGATGCGCGCAAATAGAATTGTCGTGTGCTAATCGGCAGCAACATCAACGTGTTCCGAGCTTGGGAATGCACTTTGCGAGGTATGCAGATGTGGTTGTGCAACCACATGTATGCACTCTCACGCTTGGAGGATGCCTTGTAGACGGCATAGTGAAGGTGTTATTCTCTGTCCATGGAATGGGAAAGGAGTTGATTTTTTGGTGCATGCAATCCAACGTCCAATCCCTAGTGTTGCAGACAATGAAGTTGTGGATGACAAGGTTGTTGATAATGTGCTTAGCCTTAATCTCGAGCTACTTGATAGGGTATTGCAGAGCCAAATTGCTACAGTTTCTAGCATTCTCGCTAAATGAAAGCTTCATTTTGCCAGAGCTTTTAACGCAGTCATTCAAAGGGTTGTTCATGATCCTAATGACATCTATTTGTGGATTCAGATGCTCCTTTTTCCTATCTGCACTCTCCGCCTTTACTTTTCTAAAAGTAAGGAGGATGAGAAGTTTGGCAATAGGAAAAAGTCTCAGATTGCAGGTATACACCTTGCTTTGAATCACTGGTATGAACCCAATGGATGAATTTCCTTGCTTCACAGAGCCTTAGAGGAGCAAGAGGCTTTACAAGAGACAAGGCATAAGAAAAAGGAGAAGAATCAGGGGAAGTCACAAGAAGATCATGGGAGATGGCTCGGGCTTTGGTTTGTTGCAACAGAGGCTTTCTACGCTCCCCATAAAATATAGTGGTTTAGGGGTGTACCCCATGGAGGACACCATACAGTATTGCTACTTAGCATCATGCTTTCAGACAAGATCTCAGCAGGAGAATATTTTGAGGCATTCTGGGGTGTCTGGCTTGAGTCCCAGCTTTGAGCGAGCACTTGTCTCCTACAAACAGGTATGTGGTATTGAGGATTCGTTATTATGCATTGATGATATTGCGCTCCCATTCTATGAGTTCCTTGGCAATCAAATACTTCGATGCTGTGAAGAATGATTTACCTAACCAGTTTGTTATGACTGAGCGTGATTCAGCACTGTGGTAAAGCAATAGAATCAAACACGCGCAATACTATTTGTTGGCCATTCCGATTGTTGGTCTTAATCAAAAACTTGGGTCTCGACAATTTAGAGTTATTCTGCGTTATAGACTTGGGATCCCTCTTTTCGAAGAAGGAAAGACATATTCTAGTTGTGGCAGAGGGATGGATATTTTTGGGGATCATGCCTTGCACTGCACGCATGAGGTGGGTCTCAAGTACAGGCATGACCTGGTTCGCGATACTTTTGCTGATATTTGTTATCGGGCAGGTGTTCCAGCTAGGAAGGAAGTGGATTTGGGTTTCATTTCTGATACGTGCTTGGCTCTGAGACCAGCGGACATCCTTGTGTATAACTGGGATAATGGGCATGATGTTTGTATGGATATTATTGGTGTCTCTCCTTTCGCAAGGGGTGGGGTACGCTCTTTTGTTCCTGTCGTGCAATTGAGAATGTTGTCTCTCGTAAAAGGGACAAATATTTGGCTAAGTGTACTGCTCAGGGCTTTGGTTTTGGTGTGTTAGCTTTTACCACGTTGGGGTAGTTGGGTAGTGGTACTGTGGAATTTCTGAAGAGATTGCGCAATTATATGGCTAGCCATGATACGAATATTGTAGTGGGGGATTTTCTTTTCCATAGAATAAGAGTTGTCATTCAAAAAGGGATTGGAGCCCAGCTTGTTTCTAGGCTCCCATTCAACTCTTGTAATCCTCTTCCTTTCCACGATGATTAATAAAAATATTATTTTCGTAAAAAAAAAAATAATCTATTTCCTTCCCTTCTTTTACTCTGGCAGGTGAATTCCATCCACAAATCCATCCAGATTTAGATTCACTCTGGTGATCTCAGATCTGTTCCTCTGAGCCGTTATTTCTACTTATTTTAGTTTTTAGATTAGTTTTGATTTAGCTTTATTTTTACCTAGTTTTCATTCTAGTTTAAGTTATTGGGGTTTGATTAGTTTTGTTTCTTGTTCATTCCGACTTGTTCTTGCCTTTGAAGCGTTTCTCCATGTGTTTTTATACTCATTCGTGCACTTTTGTGGTGCTTATTCATAGTTTTGGGTTCGATTATGGTGGGTTCAAGGAGATCGACTCGCAACAAAACGTTTCTTATTCAAGAACATCAAGATCAAGGGTTTTCGCTGGCTGTGTCGTCTTGGAAACTTGCGAGAGCACGTTTTCAAGAAGAAGAATTTCTATCAAAATTGTTGGATACTTCTCCAAAGATACTATTACTTCTCTCTCTTTAGATTACACAATAATGGTACTCGTAGGGTTCTAGTCCGCTCTTTTTTTTATCAGATTATCAGGTAATGCCTATTGTTGTATTTGTTTCTAAAGAATTGTTTCTATCCCACTTGTAATGATTGCAGATTTGTGCACCCCTTTAAATTCGGGTGCACTCTGATGTGATTGGTCCACGTTTCTTACGTGGTTTCCGGTTTTCACTTTTCACTTTTTTATATTATTATTTATTTATTTATTTATTTATTTTTATTTGTTTTTCATTTTCCATTTTATCTTTCAATCTTTATTTGTTCTTCCTCCCCTTCTCTTCTTCCCCTAAGTTCTTTCCCTGTTACTGCTCCACCAACATCTTTATCATAACAACTTCAAATCTTAAACCTGTATCACAAAACTTAATCAAATTAAACCTTTGCTAAGATTTTTTTCAGTATGAACCAAAAAGGCTTGTCCATATTCATTAGCCAGGGAGAGATAAATAGTTTAATTGGAGAGATTAAGATATCAAGCGAGAGAATTGCTAGATGCAAATAGAGAACTAATCAGTGCTGCAATTAAGGAGAAGTCAATGAGTGGGGGATTTATACTTTGTTTTTCCTAACAACATGAACAAAACTAGGGATGAAATTGGTTGAATGTATTTTTTAATCAAGGGAGTTTTACTTGGGATTGTTAACATGGACAAGAATTGTGTTTAATCTGTACTAGTTCCGCAAATTTTACAAGCTAATCGAAGAAATTGGGTTTAATCAGTACTTGGCAATTTGAAATACACTTTCATCATATCAACAATATATACAGTCGTCCTGATTATAGACAAAGAACAAGAACAAAAGGGGAAGATAAATTAGCTAGGGCATTTAAGTTAGTCATAAATCACAAATAGAAAAACACATCAATATTGTACGTACAATGAATCACTCAAAGAGTTTAAGACTATTTTTTATTAAACAATTTTTTTCCACCATTAACTCGCGCGGCCAATAAAAAGAAAATAAGGAACAAACGAGAGAGAAATAAAGAGAAGGAAAATAATATGAGAGAAACAAGGATTTCGTATATTTAAAAATATGATTTCAACACAGAAACAAAAAATAAAAGGTGAAAACCGGAAAACAGGTATGAAACATGGACCAAGCACAACAGCCGGAACGTGCACCCCGGATTTAAAGGTAAAGGGATGCACAAATTTGCACTCCACTTGTAATCAACAATCAATTAAAATTATGAATGAATGAGAATTTGTGTTGTTCAGCAAAAAAAGATAAAAAAATAAAATTAAAAATACCACACTATATGTTCCCAGACTTTAGTCATGAAATTTCTTTGTTGATTTTCATTGCACAATTTGCCCTACAATCCACCTTTTGATTACTTTTCTTGTAAATATGTGTGATGTTATGATGTGGAATACAGTATAACGTGGTGATTTCATCAATCATATCTTGCAAATACCTAGGTTCGCTATTGTTGTTGATGAAGTGCAGCACATTGATGGAGTCATTTAGCAACCCATTTTTGTCTATTGACAGTTTCGACCATCATTAGCATGGCCCATGTCTATGCTATCAGAGCAGTGGTTATACATAACGGTTGTGCCACAACTGGTGATTGTCGTGGTTATGGAGTTACTACATAAAATCTACCCCCACCTGGCCCGGGTAGCCTCTAGTTCTCTATCGGTACTTATCTTAATCAAATCTAAGTTTAGGGGTGAGGAGTGAGATGAATATGATTTAAGATGTTAGAGGTTGATAAATCTACATTGATTGCTTTCAATAAGAAAAACTGGAAAAAAAAATATTCCCCCCGTCCCACATTAATTGAGCTATTTCAAATATATATGTCATATTTCTAAAATTACACTTTTGATTGATTGTTGTTATTAAATCTTGATATAAGAAATATGTATAATTTCATAGTCATGTTTATATTCGCTACGTACATGTTTTAAAATACCTTCAATGATACACTTATCATATTTCGAGAGGTATGTCATTTCTAAATTTTATTATTTGTATCTATAAGGATATAATTGGAAAAAATGATAAAAATTATTCTCCATCTTCTTTGACTTAAAAATTGTGCAAAATTGAAATAACTCAATTAATGGAACGAAGGGGGTAGAATATTTGGCGAACAGGATAATGTCCAGAGGTTAGTAGAGGATGGTAAAGAGTTTTGGGTGGGTGATTCGGTCATGGGTTATTACTATGTATCATAAAATGGTAGTATATTTTCCGAAATTTTAATTTGGCCATCCAATCTTATCCAGTGGCTCAATTCATAGCCGTAGCAATTGGAATTGATGATTAGAGTTATACCCTTTGGAGGAAACATAACAGCTAGATCTATTGGTTTTGCCGCTTTCCGTTAACCTCTACTTAACCATTGTGTACATCTGTGAAATTACACCAAATGGACTTTATTTTAATAAGAAAACAGGGCACAACCCCGACGTTACATAACATAGTTCATTTGGCTATCTGTAGGTGGAATAGAACTTACATAGCTTAAGAAGCTATTTCCAACCCAAATATCAGACATGCGGCTATTAAGACAAGAAACTGCTAGATCACCTACTAACTTTGTTTTCAAAATAAGGAATCTTAGTAATAGTTTTGATTCCTTTAAAGCACAAACAAAAAGTAATACTGGTACTGCCATCCATGCATTCATGTTGTGGTAGTTGATATTCTGATAACTTCCTCTTTGATAGCTTCAAGAACTTTCATGTTGTCGCCTTCAATTTATAGCCTCTGGAGCTTCAAATCTCTTGCCCACTTGATCGTCAGTGAAGCTGCCCTCGACTCCATTTCTTCCTCATTCAGTCATTTGTAGTATATGCATTTGGCTCCTTCATAGCCTCCTGCATGACCAGACACTATAAGAGCAAGCCCACAATCAAAATTAGCATTATTCCATTTTATCGCTATATTCATTTTGCTAGTTAGGATATCTGGGATTATCCTACAAGTGGAGTTACTGATTTTGATTTCAGAATTTAAACTTAGTCTATTAGAGCTCCTAGCATTATCTCTCAATAGACCCATGATTATGTACTTGGTTCTTTCAACACTAGGTGCTACTTTTCTAAACACTAGGTCACATCTAGTTTTCCACACACCCCAAAGAATAGTTGTCATAGTTTCTGGCCATGTATCCATTCCTCTAGCCTTGGTATCAGTTCTCGTAAACCAGTTTTTAAGCCAGTCCATAGAATGTACCTGGTTATTCATCACAAAGTTAGTATCAAAATCAATACTTGTAAACAAGCTCAAAGTAAAATCACATTGCATAAAGCAGTGGGTTAGAGTTTACTCCTGATTCCCGCACATGGGGAAATTTTTGTCGACGTAAACTAGGATTCTGCCAATCCCCTCATTCAGTGGGAGAACGTTATGAAGACATTTTCATATGAAAGTTTTGATCTTCAGAATGGTGTTAAGATTCCAGATTTTCCTCCACCAATATATGTTTATCTGAGTTGCTTAAGTTTGATAGTCCTTTGTGATTAACTGATTGTACAAAGATCTGGTGGTGAAATTTCCTTTTGTTTCTAGCTTCCACTCAAACTTATCTTCCTCCTCACTATTTATTTCTATTTTCTCCACATGATGTATCCTTTCCAAAGCGAAACAAGCTTCCAGTTTGGTTCTGCTCCATTTCCATTCATTTCCAGTGCCAGTGCACTCCATTAGGTTTATCACAAATGTGAAACCTATTCCTTCTCTGTTGAGAGGTTGCATTACTTCTCCAAACTCTGCACACCACACATCTTCCCATATTCTAATTCTTTTTCCATTCCCAACTACCCAGCAAGAGTTGTTGGTGATGTTTACTTTTGCTCTATGAATATTTTTCCATGCCCATGAAGCTATATCAGGAAATTCATAGTGCTTGTTTAGCATACTGTGATTTGGGAAGTATTTGCTCTGCATTACTCTCACCAAGAGAAAGTCTGGTTCTTTCATTATCCTCCAGTTTACCTTAGTAAGCATCAGTGTGTTGAACACTTAAAGGTTTAGAAATCCCATACCTCCCATCTCCTTTGGAAGACATATATTTTCCCACCTCTTTAGGTATACTTCTGAACTGATTTCTATGTTCTTTCTCCAAAAGAAATTACACTGCAACTTATCAATATTGTCAGTTATTTCAATAGGAATCCTGAAACAGTTTATTTGGTAAATCAGAACAGTATTAGAAGAAGATTGAATCAGAGTCACATTGGCAGCACAAGACAAAGTTTCGCTTTCCAATTCTGCAATTTATGTTCTATTGTATCTACCACATTTTGGAAACAGACAACCCTAGAAGTATGCGTAAACAACGGCACACCTAAGTATCCGTCATTGAGAGCTATCCTTTTAACTCCTAGAGTATTTTTTACTCCATCCATGGTGTTTTGGTTGGAGTTGAGACTAAAACAGACTCCCGACTTTTCAAAATTTATGAGCTGGCCCGACTCTTTGCTGAACTCAGTGAATATGTTCTTTATGTTTCTACTTTCATTAACAGAAGCCGAAGTAAAGACCAACAAGTCATCAGCAAATAGGAGATAGGAAATTTGAGGTGCATCACCATCTACCACTATCCAGACCATCCCTCTCGGCATTGCATATAGTTCTAGATAACACCTCCATGCAGGTTATGAACAGGTAAGGAGATAACAGATCTCCTTGCCTTAGACCTCGAGTGGGTTTGAATTGGTTAGTTGGGACACCATTTATCAGCACAGAAGAGGACACCGTGCTGATACACTGATTTACTAAGTTACACCATTCCTTATTGAAACCTAAAGATCTCGTGACATTTAACAAAAAGGTCCACTCGACTCTGTCAAACGCTTTTGACATGTTGATTTTGAGACCCATCAGGAGATTGTTACCCGTTTTAGATCTCATGGTGCGTATGATCTCATGTGTCATAAGCACATTATCGGAAATTTGCCTACCTGACACAAAAGCCGACTGGTAGGGCGGGATGAACTTAGGAAGAAGAATCTTTAACCTATTAGCTAAAGTCTTAGATATGATTTTGTATATTATATTGCTCAAACTAATGGGTCTGTAGTCGCATGTTGACTGAGGTAACTCTATCTTTGGTATAAGCGAGATAAAAGTTGCATTAATCTCCTTAAGAATGTGGCCAGACACAAAGAAACTAGTAACCAAATTAAACACATCATCTCTTACCATCTCCAAGATCATTTGGAAGATCTTGGGGTGAAACCATCCGGTCCTGGTGACGAATAAGATTTCATGGAGAAGATTACCTGCTTCAGCTCCTCAATGCTGGGCTTTCTGTTGAGCATAATGTTGTCATTGCTGGTGATGACCTTCTCAATCATGTTTGAAAATACGAGGGTACCGAGTACACCACCAAATCTCTTCTCTTGCGGATCAAAGAATATATGTAAAGTATTGCATACAGTAAATAATAGAACAGTACAAAAATCAAATATCACACGCACAAGATTTTTGTTAACGAGGAAACTACAAACTCGTAGAAAAATTGTCCAGTTTGAATACTCTTAAGAATTAAGCCGCCAACACACCTACTCTCAAACTTCGAACTAGCAGGTGCAGACAATATGACCCTAATACGACTATTAGTCACAAAGATTTCCCCTTAGTATTCCTATGCCTCCAACCACAGCAAGGTGGTCACACACATGTACTCCCTTACGCAAACAGACGTCCTTTACTGTCTTACGCAAGAGTTGCCTCACACCCCGTCGCGAAGACTATCGCTACCCGACCTCCAATCGCATGATTACAACCTTATGAACAACAACCAAATAGCGGCAGGTCAAATCGCTAGATGATATCCTTGGTAACTAACAGATATTTCACCGAAGTCGTTTTACACCAACAGCGAGGATGTTCAGTTTACTTAGGCAATAAACACCTCGAGATATCGATCAAGGTTTCAAAACCTAAACTCTCGAATGAGCAACCTTGTCGTCCCAGTTGGAATCAAACTGATAGCTGTAGCAAGTACGATATGATATGACCATGAAGAACGGTGTACCTGCAAAGAACAAATCTAATAACAACAATCTTCATTCCACTCAATATCTATAGTTTAGGCACACAAACCGAAAGCGGCTTGCTGACAAATCCAGGTTAATAAATAAAGAGCATGTTCTAATCACAACGATCTTGAGTGGCCTTATTGCAGAAGAGAAGGACCATAGAATAAACAAGATCGCAAGGTTTGATAGACGTGATAGAACAGAACACAAGTACAATACAAAGAAGACTAGCAAAATATAAATTAGTTTCCCGCAGAGGTACTTCTAGGCTTCTCGATCCCTCGAGAAGACTTTCACGCAATTCTAGACCGAGGCAAAAGCTCAAAGGTAACTGAAAAGAAAAGCGGCAGACACAAGCGAACAATTCCGAAGAAGAGCTTGGTAGAGGGATAAAGCTTTCAGGAGAGATACCACTCCTATTTATATTGACTAATGCTTAGCTTTGAAATGAGGCTAACTTAATTTCGGAAATTCATTAAAGCACATTTCCATATTAGCTCCGAAATTCCTCACTTAGACTCATAGCATTGAATGAGATCTAATACTATAGCATTTTACATTAATGAAAAATATAATTCATAAATGAAAATATATATTCAATAAATGTTTGGCCAATAGTAAATAAGGCACATAATAATCATAAACTATATTTGGATCTTTCATTAATTCGAAATATGGTGCTTACCAAATATGCTCCCTGGGAAAGAGCTCAATTCGAAACTAAAGGACACGTTTCGAATT